>OY735268.1:8760900-8796833 GCA_963457715.1 Argyresthia albistria | reverse complement strand
CAACGTAAATATAACTGAATGACCCCCAAGAAATGGATTTACAAAAAATATCATGTCATTCAACGTGTTAACAATAATTAAAATTACCAATTTTATTATTTTCTCGTGAGATTCCGATAAGATTTACAGGGTTTTAACTTTCTTTAAATTTTCGTTATTGTTGATATTGTTATTGTACTAACCATTTGTTATATCCATTTGCTTACCTGTTCTGTACGCTATTGATTTATTCTTTCTTTACGGCCGATTATTAAATTCTCAGATAACGTTTCTTCCTTTAGATACAGATAATATAATATAGGCGCGTTTTAAATGATATTGTGTTTTACCTATATTATATGGTGATTGAAAAGTAGCTCCTTAGTGTGATTGATAGGCAATGATCAAATCAAAATTATGACCCTTATGACAATTGAATTATTTAATTTATGTTTAATCAATTACTTAGGTTAAAACTATTAGCTAGGCAGTAGTAAGTTCTAAGATTTATAGAATCATATCAAATCTGTACACAATTATCTTACGACTGTCTATTTCCTAAAAGTCATTGTGGAAGGTGGTAGGTCATGAAAACAAAACTGAAAATATTGCACAAAAAATAACCTTGCATTAGAATAATCCACATGAATCAACTGAATCGTAACAAAAAAACAATAAGGTCAAATATACAATGTCGTTGTGGATGGTTAGAGAGGTGAAAAATAAAGACGAACAATTAGTTAAATGTGTAAAAAAGTGTCCTTAAACGCCTGAATCGTCAATGTCAATGAACAAGAAAAAAAGTTAAGGTGTTTACCTTTTAACCATCAGTGCAGTTAAAAGGTAAACAGGTGACAAATCAAATCAAAATCGAGAGCGATAGTTGTACAAAATTATCTATGGTACTTTTTAATGCACAGGCAACATGGATTAAGATAAGAGTTATACCCCAGTCGTCAGAGATTTCAGTCGGTACGGTATACATTAACATTAACTCGAGAAAATTCCGAAATCAACGAAACGTTACGAAAAACATAATTTGTATAAAAAACCAAATGTTTGTAATGCAGACTCTATAAAAACAATTTATTGTGAACTTCTAACCGATGGATCCATAATAGAGATTTGATCCTTATGATTGACCCTGTCGATTGAAGCCATAAAAGTACAGGATGTTGTTTTTTCGAATTCTAGTCGGTTCGATTCCGAGTTGTGGCAAGCTTATTTTGAAAAATCTTTGAATGTAATTTTGTTTCTTTTTTAAAAATAAAGGAATGTTTCCTTTGAGTGAAATTTGTTATTTAGAGTAGGTATTTTCCGTGTTGAAATTTCCACCCTGTATAGATATGACTTTCGTCTCCTGAACGTTCGGAGTACTTCAGAGTAAGGCTTCCGTGCGCATTATTACTTTGGGAGAACTGTACTCTCTTAAGGACATAGGCCAAACAAACTTACAATGGAGAACAATAGACGTCGGAGCGAGAGGGTCAAAGTAGCAAATAAAGTTGGTTTTCAATGACCTAATCAGGTATAGCACAAAACCATTTGGACCTGGAAGATGTTCTAGAGAACATGCAGTAGGGATGTAGTATCACATCGAAAAAGTTTCTATGCGGATGTGGCCTGGTAAATGGTAAATACAAGAAATGAAACACATACTGATTCTATTGATTGATTGATTGATTGATTGATTTGGGAGTAATACCTCTCTCATCGAGACTTGGTTTGCTGGAAGAGATATCTTTTTAGAGATAAGCTCGCCATTGTACACTTTATATCATATCGTGTTTTGTTAACTTTTTTTGTGTGCAATAAAGAAATTATGAAATTATTATAAGTAATTTTGGATCCCAATAAAAGTCAAAGTACTGGAGTATTTTAGTATTTATTTTTGTTATCGACGCGAAATTTTGTCAACTTTGATTTACGCACTATTTCTTAGAATTATTGACTGTTTTCGAATTAAACGTGAAAAACTGAAAAAGTCCCAAAAAACGGGTTTTCGTCCCTTCTCAAGTTTGCACAAGCTTAATTTGTTCGGAAAATTGGGTGCAGCACTACTGAATATTCACAAACAACATAGGTACTTTAGTTTCGTTGAATTCGGGATTTTCTCGAGGTAAAAGTCCCTGACGACTGGAGTATTACCAGGGGGTCAAAAGAAGGCCCCGCACATGTAGGCCACGTGCAGGCACTTTGACCCCCTTAAAGAAGATACAAGAAGATACAAGGGGGTCAAAAGTAGCTTTAAATGGTTCCTGTTTAAAACACATGTCTAGTGCGTCGCGAACTCGGCTTGACAAACTGCGTGTGTGTGTCTTGATAATCATAATATAATTTATGTAATGAACTGCGTAATTGTCTAACCTCATTCGTGGAAACTTTCTCGGGATAGCAATTGCCGGCACGGCTATCGCTAAAACGTATCGCATGTAGGTAATTTAATAGCTATTCGATTAGCAATCGATACAAAGTGTTAGCCGGAACCCACTCTCGGATAAATTAAGATCACCTATTCACATGTCAGTGGCATTATCTCGGCGATCGTAACAAAACTTTTAGACTCCATTAAGTCTGTCGCAAACTTGCCGGGTGCGTTTAGAAACCAATGTATATTTTACAGCGACGTATGGTCTGGCCACCATAAATGTGCATAAATTAAATTTTACAACTCAGTAATAACGACCTGGACTCAAAGTCTCTTTAGGAAGAGGAAGCTGTTTATAGAACCCCTTATGGGTCCCAGACATGTTTATGATAAAATGAGTAATGAAAAGGACTGTTTTACTTACGTAAATCATATTGAAGTTGAACACTTACATATTCGCACCCTAATGATAATACATTTTAATACTGTATTGGCAAACAATAAATAAATTATTAATTGGTATTTAATTTCATTGGACATATCCGTACAACAATTTAAACTTAAACGGTAATTTACTGGATATACTAGATACAAAAAAAATACATTTTGATTTAGTTGACCTCTATATCCTTCAAAGAATCTAAACTAACCGTTTTCAATAATGATAATGCGTAGACGGTCTAACAAAACAGTGTAGTTAGGTAATCTGTAAACAAACTCCGCCGTTTTATTGCAAAGTTACAAAACTGAAATTAATCCAGAGATAAACGATAGTCTTTCCAACTTCTATAATTTATTTATTGCTCCAATATAACTAGGTACCCGAGTAGATTTGATGTGAGCAAATTATTGCTTTTCTAAGTTTATACGACGGGCTGTGCCACAAGTACGAATTAGTTCAAGGAGTGGTTTTATGCCGACGTCAATTTTGTTTTATTGTTTCCTCAGTTCGCGTATGTGCGGAGTGGTTGATTGCGCCATAATAGTCGTAGGTTGTAATGAAGGGTTGCACGCACTCGCTTCCCACTGCGTCGAGTGCGACCCGACTCACCCGACGTGTGGGGAACTGAGACGAGGGGAGTTTCTGAACGTTTCCGCACTTGTTTCCAAATCTAATCGCAAAATTGAACGATTAAAAAACCCGGTAATTTAAAAATGGAATGTTTTTCCTCAACCAGTGCAAGCAAACTTTCGTTCATTCGCGTAAAAACGGCAAAAAGTACATGAGAATTTTGTAGGTTGCATTACGGTTTATTTTAATAGGGTATTAGTTTTATTGTTTCCTCCGTCTCCCGTGTGTATGAGAGGTTGATTACGGTTAATGGTGGTGCGTAAATGTAATGAGGGGGTAGGGACCGCTGCACACTCACAAATACAGACGTCTCGGGATTGCTTACTGATTGTACCCACTTGAAGTTGTCAGGCAATTTAGTATTAACATTCTTATTTATTTTCTTTTTGAGAGCACATTGTTTATATTTGGGGTAAAATGTTGGAGGAAATGTACATCTTTTGTGATTTAAAATGTAGATTGTAGGTACGTAACTACCTTCGCTCGAAAATCATGGACTGTTCGCTATTGTTATAGGCCCGCGTGTATCTTAATCTTAACGCGAGCGAACCGATTAATTTATCATAATTGAGGAGGTGAGGAGTGCTCATTACCATAAATACGTCACTGAGGAGATTAATCAACAAAACATCAATATATACATGAATTAAAATAAAAAAGTGCTACAATCACATTTCCCGCGAGAACTAAATCACAAATCATCAGTGCAACTAAAAGAACTGTTACAAAAACTGCATTTCCACGTAAAGTATGCAGCGTCTTAATCGCAGAGTTACGTAGCCAAGGGACTATTGTTCGTTAGTAGTAGTGGTAGTAGCACCTACATTGGTTCCACGATCACGCAAGGTCTTAGGTCTCAGCACATCGGTTACCTTCAGGGGTGCGATAAAAACGACGCGCGCGCAAGTGACATTGACATGAAGCGCGCACACGCGATTTGAGGCCTTTATGCCGTGGAACAAAAACTAGGTAGCAACTAGACAAGTAGGTACTGTACCATGGTTGCTGTGTTGATCTCTATTGTTATACCTAACATATTTTTTTATAATCGATTTGTAGATTATTTCAGTCATAAAAATTAGCAGGGTGAAGTGAATGACTCTTCATGGCGGGGGCACTCATTTTATATGTGGTTTTAAAAGAAATTCCTGTACATTCTACAAATAGTGTGGGATTAGGTGTGTAAAAGTATATGCCTCAACGACCTCAATGCAAAAAGAATAAATTGTAAAGAATGGATTGCAATTATTAAACCGTCGTGCCTGCATAACTTCATAAGGCAAAACGCCATATGAAATGACGTCAAAACATAAACACCGTAAAACACCAAACACAATCTACCGTGCGATAATCTCAAGATGCATAAAACGATGCATTATGCAGAAATAAAACAGAATCCCGAGTCAACGATCTTGCTCGTAGTCTTGTACTGAGGCTGACACCTCAGGCTGGCCTGCGCATGCGCATTTACATTCAATCGCCGGGTACGTCGCTTGCGCCGGCGCAGATGACCCACTTGGGCTACTGTTTTCAGGTTTATAGCCCGCGAAGAAAATCGGACCAGCCCTTCTAGTTATCACTTTCAATTATTAAGCGTTTTAAGAACCTACACATTTTACTACTTCATAAGTAAAATAATATGTAGCTTTTTAGTGACCCCCCCAACCCCCCACGGACGGGCACGGACCTTTACACGGATACGAGTAAGATTGAGATTAATCGATTGACTTCTTAAGTACAATGCCAGTAATAAAATACGTCCCCAGCTCTGAGAGCTATCTCAAGAGCGTGAAAATATCGTTTTCATTCCACAAAAACGTCATCCTGACACAGGTGATACAATTTTCAGAGCGGTCTTTTATTACGGGCCAACAATGGACGATCTTTTCAGAATAGTCTGAAAACATGCTACAATATTAACGGAACGCGCGTATGAGAATAAGCTTATAAATCTTCTAACTTAACTTAAACATTGGTATATATAAATAAATTGACCACATAACACAGAAATCATCTAGAATTCGCTGGTGGAACAATTGACCCAAACAACTAACTACACAATGACCCAAAAACTGTATCAATCAAACGAACACATTTAATGTCTTCGATCGGTATTTGACAAAAGCCACTGCAATAGTCAATGGACATACATAACTATATTCCCATGTCTGTAATTAACATCATAACATATCTAATCACATTGCCTGCGTGTTGGGCATCTTTAATTATCATTATAACAAGCCATTGTTGTACGTATAGGAGGTTTTTTTTCATCCCATCCTCAGAACACGTGTGGCATCTACTTGGCATGATTATTAATTAGTATGAAGAATCCAAGGACCGGTTTTGTACTAATGTACAATTATATTTAACTATACGTCTTTATTCGTCATCAGCATCATAGTTTATTTATCATATCATTTCAAAATACAATGGAATACAGACATATGTATGTATATTGTACAGAAATATGACAGAAATCCGTTAATTCACATACAAAATTTTCATTTCTCTGTTACCTACCACCTGTTGAAACAGGGCCATAGAATTAGAAATGCGAGCTTATCTCAAAACAGATAAGTATTAATATTTCTTCCAGAAAACCTAGGGCTTATTAAAAATACTTTTCTTTTATTTTATTCCAATTTTATAGTTTAGGTACCTACCTACCTATCAGGTTTCATGATTTTGGATGTATTATGTATGGGTTGCAATGATTAAAACGTCTTTGAGACAGTAAAAATCTTTATTGCAACATTAATTGATAAACGAACATACGTACTTATAAATCGAATGGGCGTTTAGTGTATCGATATACGGTTTAGTGTAACAATAAATTTATGTGTGCACTTATATCTGTTGTAATTTATTTAGCAGGTGACTTGGTCGTGAAAGGTGAGAGCGGTGTTGCCAGATCGTGCACGATCTAAGAAACATGCATGTCGATATCTGAATCTGAATTAGATGCACGATGTGACATCGTTTCAGATACTCTATCACTTGTTATTATTCCAGGCTCTATAAAAGCAAATCTATTGACTATGTAGGCTGTAAACGTTAATAACGCTGCAAATGTCTCTCATACTTCAACAACCTGTGGTTATTGAAATCGATTCCGGATTGCACTCATCGTGCTTATTTGCATCTTTCAACTGTCTTGATTGATACACTTTTGTCACAAAACACATAATTTTGTTTTAGAAGTTAGAGATATGAGCCGTTACCTAGCTAGGATAGGGACTAATTTCCTCCGTGCCCAATAGGTCCATATTAGTCAGTCAAGTTCGATTTACTATTACTTACATATTGTAATACAGTCATTACCGAGCCATATTAATTATCTAAATTTAATTATATCATTATTTGGTATTCTTCTATTAGGGTTATTCGCGGGAAGTCAATGGTTTGTTATTGCGCCGCGGACTCTGACAAATGCTCTAGGTTAATTGGCAGAAAATGTGCGCACGCGCCTCCAGCCTCTAATACCCACGTTGTAAATTACGCTCTTTACGACGACGCAAAGTTATCAATAATCGATGTATAGCCAGCCAGTTTAATAGAAGAACAATTTCGTTTTAATTCAATAGTGCTGTGATAAAAATCGGCGACGTGATACAGAAGATTATTAAATTCATAATTGAACTTGAACCCAAACGAGGAGTTATTATTAAAGAATAATACCGAATCTTCTAATCTAACTGATCTGGAGCGAACCGAACGAGTTCAAATACATTTGATAATTAAAGAACTGTTAGTTCCCATCACACAACTAGAGAAGAAATCACACATTACATTTAATTTTATACGAATTTAATAACAAGTGAGTGGCTCTACCGACCATTGTGAGCGCCATGACATGAGAAAAACCGCTCGCCTTTTTTGTTTAGCGATAAAGAGGTGCCGACGAACAATTCGGAGCAAGATTGATGCATGCATGATCCTATCTACAATCAATTAATAATTCTGTTAACCTATTCAACAGTGCACGGTTGGCTACTAATTTCTTTTCACCCAATATATCTGCTTCGAGGCGGGGCGTATGTCGTGTCGTGTGCTCATAAATTCATTTCAAAAACGCTGCGTCCGTAAAATTCGAATTTTGAATGAGCGCCACGTGAATGAGATTTGAAATAAGATCACGGCTACGGTCAGAAACTCGTGTTTGGTAGGAACGAATGGTTTGCCTCTCACCGCGGCGCACAATGCCCGCCGCGCATGCAGCCAGATCTCTCTTTCGTGATAAACAGAAAAAAACGCCCCGAAAAAACTACATGTCATGGATCTACGTGTGCTAGTCGATTTCACAGCGACCGTCATGGGAATCGAGCGACGAATTGACTTTAGAAAGCAATTAAAATCAGAGCCCACGAAAACGAACGCGACCAAAAAATGCGTCTGACACATGAAATTGTCGAACACGTCGTCAATCGTGGTGCTTGATCGTGAACGAATCGCCTATTTATTCGCTCGACCGCTTGCTACAGTTACACAACACGCTATTACTAAAGTTCGGAAAAATATGGACAAAAACGCGCTGATAACTTGTCAAAATCTACTTTATGTATGGTCACACTAATGATGTAACAGTTTCTTGTATGACAAAATTTTAACCGCACAAAGTAGCAAGAAATTGCCTTTAAACAAACTTGATATTAAATTCACCTTCAATAGACACCACCTTGCTTTCCTCAAGGAAAATACCTCCAAAACAACTTTCCTGAAAGTCAACTTTGTGTGGATGACAGAGACACAAAGGGAGTCGACAGAACCGGACCAAATTTTTTATCATCACAAAAAGCCAAACAAGATACCGAATCCTATTACAAATCCTGCGATTACAAAGTTTTCGGCAGTGGCACTCAAAGCGAACAAACCACAATGTTGTGGAGCAGTCTGCTCGTAACCACATGTAACGTGCGTGATTTTCATTTCTGGACGTGACTTCCGAAACAGTGGCCGCCCGCTCAAAATCAATTTCGATTAAGTATAATACAAAACATTTATTTCTGCCCTTTATGTGTTTCTTTTTGGGCTTACGCCATACGATAAGTGGTTGGATTATATCGAAGCTACTAACATCAATAAGGTCACTGACAGTTGTCAAAATTTAAATTGCGATTTAGCTACTTACAACTACAAGTGCTTATCTGCTATGAGTGCCAGTGCTTGAGCTGTTATAAAAATCCAATATGAAATCAAATTACCAATTACCTACCACAACAGAACGTAGATTATTCAAAACTAATCTATTACACCTTCCACCTCATGCGTCATACAAAACCACGCACGTACGTAACTAGTCTTAATAAATGTCCGGAACGCAAAGCGCATTAGTAAAAACTTTTCCAAGAACCTCGCTAATGTAGTGGGTACTAGGTTCGATTCATATAATTCTGTAATACTCATATGAGTCACCACACTGTTCTAATTCCGTGAGTAAGAATAAAATGATGAATCCTTGTGCAAAACAGTACTGTGATTGCTGTGTATGCATTGTGGGTTGCTTTGGACGAAATCAATGGCGATACGTTTCTCCTGACTTGTGGCATAGCTTTATTGAATATTAATACACAAATATGTAATTTTGGTCATGAACCTATATGTATTTCCTTTAACATAGCCTAAATCCTCCGTTTTGTGATTGCTCCGTTTTGCACGCCCCAGGCGCTCTGGAGTCGAGATGAGTTATGTAAGAGTCATAAGACCCAATGAGTCATTGAGGGATGTGCTTAGAATATCAGATTATACAATAATCATATCAACAATGACAGCTTGTACCACCAGAAACTTGCAAAGATAAGTTTACGTAAGTGAAGCTGTACTTCAAACACCTGTGTCTAATTGGGAAATTATCTGTAATTCATATCACAACTGCTTGCCTAAGCAACCACCGGCATAATATCCTAAGACTCAATAATTTACCACAATTTTCTGATAATTCAATTCACACCTATTCAATGTGTTTATCGAAATAGTTTCTCGGGTTTCCTTTATACTGTAATTCGCCATGCATAGAGAAAGTCAACCAATTGTAAAAGGCAATAGGCTTCTGTATGCACTTTTTATTTACTCGTATCGTGGTATCCAATCTGAATCGATTCTCATGAATGACCGCAGTCGATTTGTATCCCCTCGATTATTTCGATTGATGTGATACGTGTGATGTATATAATAGTGTTGACTGACGGATGTAGGAAATTACGAAACTGTTGGAATAACCGCAGAATTTTATTTTATTGCGCAGATTATGTATGTTATGTGTTCAGACATTTTCTTTCTGGCTGGATTTTACCAACAAAAAGTTATCCGGAGAATAACTATCCCGGGGATAACTTGTAACTTTTTCATAGACACCAGTGACACTTAGATCGGATCACCTCATTTTGAACTGTCATTTGTCATACAAGTTATCACTGTCATTTGTCATACAAGTTATCCCCGGGATAGTTATTCTCCGTATAACTTTTTGTTGGTAAAATCCGGGCATTTCTTACTGGTCCCACACGGGTTATCGCGTGTGTCATAGGAACCATAGACCCAAGACTTTTTGTTCTTTAAGTATTGAATGCATGAGTAAGAGGGTAAATAATGCTCTATTTTTTATTGGCGATAACAATACCAGTTTCTATGACGCAAGAAAATTGAACGCGTCATGCTTGTAGTCGGCTAAAACACTTTGGGTAAAAAAAAAGACTTGGTGCCCTCACCCCAGTCATTATCGACACAAAAAAGGCAAACATCGCAAACGCGCATGTATCTACGATTTTTATATATGTTGTTAGGTCCCCTGAAAATATAGTATGGTTTTCGTATTTTTTTCAAAATCCTGAACTAAGAGCCAGAATTTCTATGTTTTTTGAGCACCATGGGAGCAGCACAAGGTTTTCAGGGTTGCAATTATCGGTATAAACTACTCTCAACGGACCTAACAAACAACATATATAAACATCAAAGATCATGCGCGTCTGCGATGTTGGATATTGATAATGACTGGGCCTATTTGTAGGTTCTATGATTATGAGTAGGTAGTTTACAAATTGTAAGTAAGTTATGTTTAAAAAAAACATCATTAGAATTATCAGAATTAGAATTTATTGATTGATTAGACCCATTCAACCATATGTACCTAGCTAATTCTTTATAGGGTGCAATTATCTGGGGTACAATTTGCAGATTTCTAATACAACAATGTTCGTGTCCCATAGAAAATTTCAAGCAGCAAAGAGCGAAATGTCGGGTATTAAATCGCCATTTTGCCGCCGAGTCATAGACAATGAGATTTGACCTGTCATTTTTAAAATGCGTTCGGAAACAATAGAAAGTGGGCCCCCTGCGCCTTCACACGAGTTGTAATGCTACATGGGAAGTTAACGAAAATACATTTCAATAGGTAAAGGCCAATTTGAAGCGGGCTTACGAAATTAACACGTTAGTGACTGTAATTTGCTTGTAAGAGGTGTTCCCAGGCAGTTATTGTGAATGTGTGTGATTCGGCTAATGTGTTCTCGTTTACTACTCGTTATGATCGCGCACTCATTCAGGAACTGGTGACTCATCATTTGAGTATGCGATAATGAGGTCTTTTTGGCACTTTGTGATATCGCAATATGTTAAGTTGATTTAATGGTCATATCACGCGCAACATCACAAAGTACTTATCTTCCCAAATCGTAAGATTTTTACAGAGAAATACTTAACCAGTTTTGCGGATTGATCCTACAAGGTACCTACCTAAATAAGATTGTTCTTTATTACAATGAAGATTACGAAAAATATCCGTTACCCATTCCATACCCATAGCATTTCATTCTATATAACGGTGCTAAAAACGACATCTTATTATTAACTCTTCACCATCAGCCACTATCCTCGGTAATCACATTGAGTTTCAAGGTTTAAAAATACTCATAAATATTAATATTGCCTTTATGGCTATTTACACCCCATATTAATTATGTAATGGGGACTTATATTGGACACGCGAACTGTTCGAACAATGCAAGGATAGTCAGCCCATCATCGACGACCTAGACTTCTTTCCACCACGCTTTAATTACTCCCGTACATCGCTTCTTTCTTAGCCATATTTCGCTGAAACAATAGATTAACCCAGTTATGGTATACCTGTATTAATTATGGCATTTAATATCTCGCAATACGTATCCTTGGCGTGAGCCCGCTATCTTTCATGTGATCTATTGTACTTGGTCGACATCGGTCTTAGATTACTGCGATAATTAATGCTGATTCCATACGACCTAGATTCGGGTCCGCTCGATAAAGTTAATTTACAGTTATAGTAGTAACTCTCGTTGCAAAATAAACTGTTTGAGCGCGCGGCGGAGTGTCGGCGCTGACCATAGACAACGGGTGCCGCCCACACCCAGCCTAGATATGTCGACAGCGAGTGTGTGACACACGCTTACTGACGCGCCGGAAATGAATGGGGAGCCAGGATGTAAACAGGAGCACGTGGCCAACTGCACATAGCCCGCCCGAGTTGGGCGACCTCCTAAACCAAGCCTCACGCAACGCACCGCCAACTTTTCCTGCTGACGGGTTAACAGGAAAGGGGGAATGTACGCATGTGTATAGTGCGCGCGACACACGTGTGTGAGGGAGAGGGTGCGTTCACAAACTTTTGTCTGAATGAACGGGGTGAAGTTAGAAGTTGTGTACAGAAGGGTTGCCCTAAGCGGAGTTAGTGAAGTTCGCTGCGCTTTCGATTTCGATGCGTTTGCATATGGGGCTGTATCGATCGCACCAACTTTGTTGTCTGATGAGAATTGGTGTAAGTACTTATACCTACATGAAGGTAGATCCTCGATTGCACCACAAACCTAGTATAGTATATTTTTAGTAGTAGTAGTATAGTATATTTATTGCCATAAATGTACATGTAGGTAATCTTACAATGTCATTTTGCCCTTTGGGCATAGCAATCACAGACATCTTATAAACTAGTTACCGTCAACGATATTACTGTCGATATTAATGTCGATTCTTCACGAACTTACTATGTAGGTGAGTAGTTTGTTTAGGTAGGTAATGCTCTCCCTTCACCATGTTCATACTTAATACATTACTTAGATACAAAATTGCAATATCGTTACAGATAACTTAAAATGTTGCTTAATTTCATAGGTAGATATAATGTGGCAAGAAATACTTCGATATACTTAAGTTGTTAGCAATGAAACTAGCGCTGCTAGCTTCCGCAATATGTGTTAAAAAAGTTAAGGAGAAAATATTATAACCAACTACATTAGTACCTATTCATACACGTTACCTATACACGTAGGATTTGTCTCCGCATTTCGTATTGTCACAGATTGCTAAATAGTTACTGACGATGTAGTAAGAAACCTCCTTCCTACGAGCTTTTGGCTGAGTGACGTTTACAGGATGGCGCCACTTTGATGGCGGCGTGACAATGACTATAAACATAAAAAAGCTGGATGTGTAATCTATATATATAAAAATGAATTGCTGTTCGTTAGTCTCAAACTCGAGAACGGCTGAACGGATTTATCTTATCTTAGTCTTGAAATGTTCGTGGAGGTCTAGGGAAGGTTTAAAAGGCGAGAAAATATCGAATAGTTTCCGGGAAAACCCTAAAAACAGCCCTTTTCTATTTCCCATACAAACGTTTTCTAGAGTCAATCGTTTTCTAGAGTCAATTTGAACTTTATTGCTATTCAATAAAGTTCATATTAAATTGAGGCAGTACGAAGTCTGCCGGGTCAGCTAGTTATTATTATTATTATTTATTATTAATCATTTATTGCAGGCATAGAATAAATTACACAGTTTAATCATCCAGGTAAAAACAAATTAAACTTCTCAGTTTTTTTCATAGACAGATTCCTGATTTTCAAAAAATGGGACCAAACTTTTTTTAAATCGGTGCATAAATACCAGTTTCGATGTAACAAACATAAAAAAAATACAACTGAAATGATAACCCCCTCCTTTTTTAAGTCGGTTAAAAAGAGCTATGGTGAAATGGGGCATTAATGCCTAACCTAACCTAACCTAACCTGACCTGTCATCAACACCCACCTTTCATTCCTCATTGGTCAATAAGCGTTATTTCTTACTTGTCCTCGCGCCCCAAAGGATCGTTTTACAACAACCTACACTTTTTTTAAACGGGGAAACGTTGGCAGCCGGGCAACCGGCTATAGCAGTTGCTCATTTTTAACCGACTTCACAAAAGGAGGAGGTTTACAATTCGCCCGGATATTTTTTTTTTTTTTTATGTATGTACACCGATTACGCCTAGACGGATGGACCGATTTGGAAAATTATTTTTTTGTTTGAAAGGGTTTACCTTCCCATTGGTCCCATTGACACCAGGTTAGGATCTGATGATGGGATCCTGGAGAAATCGAGGGAACTCTGCAAAAATTATAGCAGACCTATAGTGATTTTTGTGTTTTTCATAATAACTCGTGCAAATGCACATGGTAAGCATAATATTGTGATATGGAACTGATGATGAAGACCATATATGGCCACCAGAACTGCTCAATACTAGGTACAAATACAATCTACTATGCGTGGCTGAGGGGCAGGCAACGCATAGCCTAAACCGGTGGACCTAGAGCCTCCTGGGGTTCTTTATGTAGCGTGGGGTAGCACTAAGGGATTTGACGAAATTAATTGCCCAAGGGGGGAGGGGGGGCATAGGGGGTTACAGTTTGTATTAAACTCAAAAAGCACTTGACATTGGTGTCTAATCAAATAGGGTTTGTGGAAGTCGGTTTTTTTAAAGTTTTTGTTTCAAGTATTGACAGTAATGTGCACTGCAGCCAAGATAACGTACGAAGAGAATTTAGATCTGAAATGCACTCAGGACGGACTATAACATGAGCGGTATGCGTATGCCATTACCGTCGTCGTTTTAATAACCCGAGTAGTAATAGAAACTGATCTTGCTCTATTATTTACACTCAGACTTTCTGTGTCCGTATTTCAGATTTGCTGAGGCAAAAAGATACGGTGTGTTATGTGTTCTACATTTGAGACAATAACAAATCATTTTGCCGACTGACACGCAGACGAAGAATGGGAAGTTAGATAACTTAAGTTAGTGCATGAATCTTCTACAGTGTACACAAAAACTTATGCATTTTCATGAACAACTTTTCTGAATGAAAACAGTCATCGTAGCACTAGCAAGTGAAGAACACTTTGCCATTTTCCTAAAGAAAAGATACAAAAAGGATTTAACGTTTTTTTAACAAGATGTGCTTACTTGCATAAAAATCAAGTATCATATCATAATCATATAAAGCAACACACAAGCTACATTTAATGCCAGAAAAGTTGATACTTAGGTACTTAGTTGCTTTAGGGAAAGTGTAACGTCGACTGCTATTATTTTCTTTCACTGAACTGCTAGCGCCATCTAGCGTCGAGTAGCGGAACTAATCACATGCCGTGTTGCTGCAGTGGGTAGTGTTTTTCTTCAGTATTATTATTTTCATAGAGACTAACTACTAACTAGACCTAAAATGCAAATCGATGTCGTTTAATTCCATTTTCAACCGACTTAAAAAAAGGAGGAGGTTCTCAATTCGACCCGTATGTTTTTTTTTTTTTTTTCTATGTTTGTTACGCGATAACTCCGCCAATTATGAACCGATTTGAACAAATATTTTTTCGGCGTATAGGTAATACCTCAAGGGTGGTCCCATTGACACCAGGTCAGGATCTGATGATGGGATCCTGGAGAAATTGAGGGAACTCTTCAAATATTATAGGCAGACATATAGTGATTTATGTGTTTTTCATAATAACTCGTGCAAATGCACATGGTAAGCATAATATTGTTATGCGGAACTGCTGATGAAGACCACATATGGCCACCAGATCTGCTCAATACTAGGTACAAAACCAATGCGTGGCTGACGGGCAGGCAACGCATAGCCTAAATCGGTGGACCTAGAGCCATGAAACTTTGTACAGAGGTTCCTTAGTAGCGTGGGGTAGCACTGAGATGGGATTTGACAAAATTAATTCCCCAAGGGTGGGGGGATAAGGGGTTACAGTTTGTATTAAACTCAATCTAATCAAATAGGGTTTGTGGAAGTCGGTTTTTTCTAAAGTTTACTTTTTGTTTCAATTATTATCGAAACCAATTCTACAGTTCAATCGAGTTCACCCTAAATTTTAAGCATTTTCTCATCCCCTCCCTCCTTGTTTCAGTGTTCGGCATGGACTCGCCCCTCGGGCTGTTCCCCCCTGGCATGGACCACAAGATGTACCCCCTGATGGACGTCGACCACCGCCAGCCGCCCCTAGATGCGCCCCTGTTCACCAATGTCAAGAAGAAATGTGAGTTCAGCACGAAATTACACTCAAAGCTATCCACACTATGCATACCCTTTAAATTTCAGCTTTTATTAAGATAAGTTGCTATCTCTCGAGAGCTATGATGTCGCATCGCATGCCTTTGATGATAAAATGACAAAGGTCCCTGTACTGGACTTAGCTTTAGCGCTATACAGGGTGTAACAGAAGGGTGTAGTCATATTTCAGGGGGTTGTTAGGGAGACCATTCTGAGCAACTTTTACTATGAAACCGATTTTATCAGAGCAACTTTATTTTTCATTGCTCCATACATTTTGGTCCGGGCGGTCAGCTGATTTGTATAGAGAAGTGAAAATTAAAGTTGCTCTGATCAAATCAGTTAAATAGTGAAAGTTACTCAGAATAATGTCCCTAACAACCCCTTAAAATATGACTACACCTTTCTGTTACACCCTGTAGTCGCGATTTCTTAGATATTTACCACATACGGGGTGCTTACCTATATTTCGAGAGTCATAGGGACTATGATTATTATATTGCCTTGAGGTATCGACCAGCGGGGCTACCATGAGGCAGAGCCACTCACCTCGCGTCGCGTATAAATGTCAAATTTCGCGACAAAATGACGTTTCTCCAAACTTGCGAGCATTGGTCAATTGTGACAAAATGCGAGACTGAGGTGAGTGGCGTGCCCCATGGTAGCTCCGCTGCACCAGGCACGCCACTCACAGCAGTCGCGCAAATAAATGTCAAATTTCGCGACTCAATGACGTGTCTCCATACTTGCGAGCATTGATTTTGACATTAAATTGCGACAAAATGCGCGACTGAGGTGAGTGGCGTGCCTTATGGTAGCCCTGCAGTAGCATGCTGACCACGGATCGGGTTTTGTCGCGAGAGGGTGAAAGACAGAGCTATCTAGCCCAAAGCTATGTACCTACTTTAGTTTCCTGCAACTGAACTCGCGGCGCGATCGGCATGCTACTGGCGCAGATCTGTGTAGGTAGCAGGAAAAAATACGCATCGAAAAATTGATCGAATTGAAATATCACTGAATCTTAAGTACGATGACATAAAGTCATAAGGTTCACTTCATGTGAACTCGAACACTTTTTCGAGCTGTCAAATATTCCTGCATACAGGATACAGCAGCGGTTAGGTCGACATGCCTACATAAAACAAACCCATATTCTTTGGGTCAACATTACTTGTATAACAAAAAAGTGTACTTACATTTGTGTAAGGGCGATCTGGGCCCTTCTCGGGATATCCTTTGCCACACATACGACCGGCAGTATTCCTCGTGTCCCCACCATCCCCACTCACCTTCTCCCGTCTCTCCCCCCCAGTGGGTCGGATGCTGTGGGGGCACGAGGATTACTTCGGGGGTGACAAGTACCCCCTGATGGATGACCACCGGCCGCCTCAGCTCGACGCCGCGATATTCTCCAATTATGCCAAAAAACGTGAGTTTGACACATTAGTCATAGACAATCCTATTTTAAACACCCTTACGTTCCCCTTTAAACACCCTTACGTTCCCGTTTAAACACCCTTACGTTCCCGTTTAAACACCCTTACGTCCCATTTATACAGCTTTACGTCCCATTTTAAAGATAAAGATAATGATTCTTTATTTGCCAAGATAAGGGTAGGCAGTCGATGGTCAATTGATACATAAGAACTCCTCATCAGCTATAAATTTTAGCATGCAAATATTAAATAGTCCACATCACACCGAAAAATATTAATCTTACTGTAACTAATACTTATAATTACGTACAAGTTAAACACCCTTACGTCCCATTTTAAACAACCTTATGTCCACTTAACCCTATCTCTCGCTCTAGCATCTAATTGTTCTCCATTGTTCGTTTGTTCGGCCTATGTACTTATGAGACTATACCGATTAAACACCCTTCCGTCTCATTTCAAACATTCTAACGTTCCCGATGAATTACGTCCCATTATAAACATCCGAATGTCCCGTACAATGTCTTAAAAAGAAAACATTGGAACTTGGCGGCAATTCCACGCTACGTCAATTTAGTTCAGGTATTTTCTGACCTATATAATAAAATTAAATAAAAGCATATTGTTGACTAGCATTATTTATCTGACGGAGACTGACGAAATACATCTACTTCCTCCGAGACTCAAACAGACGAATACTGTGCATGGCTCAGCCATTTGATCATCGTCTTGGATTCAGAACAAGTTCGAGAATGATTTAATAAAGATAAAGTTAAGAATTATATCTGGATAATGATGTGGGTTTTACTGGTCACAAACTCAATATGAAGTAAACTTGTGGGTTTTATAATGTGGCCTTAATTTGTACTCCCACTCATAAACAAACGGAGCCCGCTCAAACTATACTGTAGGCAACAGTTTCAACATCTTTCATGGACTTCCCTTTAATATCTACCATTTATCAATTTATAGATACTGCTTAACTGTACTTTATTCAGTGCTTACTGTACTTAGGTAGGTACTTACCTAGGCATACCTACTTAATATCTATTAGCAACAATAGTTACATTAAGTAATAGGATGCGCAACAATTACATAATAACATTAAAACTGATAAACGTTATCAAAGGGCCTATCGTATTGTTATTTTTATACAATGCGCCGTTTGTATGAGCCCTCACAATCGTTGCTATCGCTAATATTGGTAACTCGCAGTGCAGTTGAATTCGCATCCAACAAATCGAATGCTCTTGCAATCGTACTGACGCGAATGTTAAAAGCGCATTGTTCCAGCAAATGTTTATTAAGACGATCTGATAGTGTATATCATGCGAGAGTTGAAACGTGTGCACAGAATACGAGTTACCTATCTACTTAGTTAGTCGTATGCAATGAATGTGTCTGCGAACGTCCCGCTTCGCCTGCAAACCGACTGATTCGACACAATGCTCGTCTATCGATTAAATAGCGAGTCGAGACAACCGCACTCTACACTACCCCCGATTCCCGATGATGCAGGAGACAGCTCCCCGAATTAAGCAAGACATGCTCATTTGCGACGTTCGGTAGCCTCGCGTGACCCACGACGACTATTAAAAGAAAAACTAATTTCCATAGTAAAATATCATTTCGCCGGCAATCCGAACCGTTCGTCCGCAATATCTGATCGGAATCGAGTTAACGTGCTCGGTTATTATAAAACCACGGAGGTTACATGTCGGTGGCCGGGGTGTACCGAGGTACCGTACCCGGCACATGCATGTATCCGCTTTGTTTTTGACAAAACTCCCCTAATAATCGCGTGCTCGCGTCGAATTAATGACAAATCAGCCGTCTGGCTGCGGAACCCGTTCATTTGTGCCGCGACACACGGCCCGCCCGCGTCCCGCCGACACGCCCGCAGATACTGAAGCGTTCGGCTAATGTCGTGGCGTGCGGCACATGTCGTGCACAGACTTCGCCTATGCACTTTTGCAACTCGTAAATCACGGGAAACCGCAGACTTCTGCCTCATAACGTAATTAGCGTGCCGAAACCTCGCAATCACGAAACAACTTCTTCATTATTCAAGGTTTATAATGTTCCTTCTTGTTGCAGGGCGACCGAAGGGGCAGCACAGCGCGCCGCGCGGCGGCCCGCCCCGCTCCTGGACCAACGCAGAACTGACCGAGGCACTACAACACGTCTGGAATAAGAAAATGACCACCAGCCAAGCTTCCAGAATCTTCGGCATCCCGTACAACTCGCTGCTCATGTACGTGCGCGGCAAGTACGGGAAGAGCCTCAAGCTCGAGCAGCTCCGGAAGGACTGCATCGGCGGCCCCCTAGACATGTTAAATATGAACTCCGGCAACAACAACAACAACCACCCCAGCAAGCACCACGATAAAGACGACCAGCACACGAACCAGAGCCAGCGACCGGCCAGCTCCGAGCCGGACATCCCCTCCAACCCGATGTTCAACCCGTTCTCGCAGGGCTTCTACCCGGAGTTCCCGCCCGGATTCCCGATGCCGCTCAACATGCTGCACCTGCTGCCGCCTAGCGACAAGGGCCGCGACCTCTACCAGTCGGTGCCGCTCGCGCTCGACTCGCTCTCTGGCGGCGCCAAGGAGGAGGACTGCAAGAGCGACCGCTCCAAGGAGAACTCGGCGGACGAGGAGGGGGAGGCCTACCCCCGCGCGCCGCCGCCGCACGCCCCGGACACCCGCACGCTGCTGCATCACAACGGGCAGGACTAACTCCCTACTTCCCACAAACTGCCACTGAGTGATGTGCTCCGAAGCGAGCAATCGCAAGTTCATCAGCCTACACAATTTGGCAGAATACCGCTGACTGATCGAATTGTGAATTGGTTCGTAACATCTACGACCTGGAACTGAAATCTTTAAAGTGTTGTTCTGTACTTTATGAATATTTTGTTTACTTGCAGTCGTATTAATTTGGTAGCCCATCTGTGTTTGGAGCTGAGACATCTTCCGTGTTTTTCTTAACGCTCTCAGTCGCACATACCGAGAGATGTCTTAGCTTCTTAGATAGAAAGAACTAAAAATGAAGGCTTAAATTATTGAGATCATACGACAACTAGCTTTTGCACTAGTACAACACTAGCAAAGGTTTGAGTGCCAGTAGGACTTTTCTTAAGATATTGGAGCATATCAGCATACTAAGAGGTGGCAGACGGCACGGCGTCCACATTGGATTAGATAAATTTATATTGAAAAAGATGTGTTAATATTGTAAATCTCTCGTGTAAGAATAGGCGGTGTAATTTATTATTCCGACGGAGTGCAATAATAGTATGAAATGTGTTGTGATCGTTAACGCTAGGCTGTACGCATTTCGCGGTCGGTTCTCAACCCTGTATCTTATAATTGTTGAACAATTGACATTGACATTCCATTTTGAACGTTCCAATAAGTAATTGTTTCATTCCTACTTTATGCTGTAGATTACTTTTTAATATTCTTGCCTTTAGGTACCGCGTCTGTGTTAGTTATAATGTGTAGATGTGTGTTACATGTGAAGTCTACTTCTGCATTTCACCAAAGTTTGTAAAATATTTCGTAACGATAGGTAGTTATATTTCCCTATTATAAACAATTTTAACTGTAAATATATTGATATATTAAATGGATAAATAAATTTAATTAACCGCGGGGTAAGGGAGGAGACATCCGTGTCTAAAATCGTAAATAGTAGATGTATTTGTAATTGTTGTAGAATTAGTGATGTGAAAAAATATACAGTGAACTGTCGAACGAGGGTTCCGTGAGGCACTAGTCCACTTGACCCCTACAGAATGACGCTGTGTCACCTAAGAATGCCGATATGCTGTCTTGCCTCAGAATAACAAAAAGAACGCACACCTAAGTGTAAAGAAAGAGGACAGAGCGTAATGTATCAAATCAGTAATACCTTGGCCCCAAAGTTGAACCAAAACAGATGAAGGTTGCAAAAGTTCTATTCCCTGTCAATCCAAATCCGTTTGGAAAGGCGAGGTGCAGCGAGTGTGTGTTGTGACACAGTTCCCGCCCACATGTTGTCCACGCGAGGCGCCAGGCAACAGACAGCAGGCTAGACAAATAAATGAATCTGCACTCAATGTTCAAATCAAAAAGAGCTTCTCAACATTTTAGTAAATTAAAGTTAGTGTATATCGATTTCACGGTCATACTGCCTAGCTTTAGATAATTGTATACAATTCGTTACGAATAAGAGATACCATGTGACTAGATAGCTCACGATTCCATAGATTAAATGGGTTTTTGTATATACGATTAATTTATTTTAAAATAATCGACGTACCTACTTACTGATTTATTGCTGTGTTTAAATGTTTATTCCATCGATAGCATCGCTATCTTTATCCCTCCTTTTTGTTCAAGTTTGATACTTATATCTAACATAATTTTATGCAACGGTTTTTGATAACTGCATCAGTGAATCACTCTTAAGAAATAGTGTTAAATGAAATAATTAAAAAAAGCATGTTGAAACCGCAACTTTTAACAGACAAGACTGATCACTATTTACTACTATATTTTATAAAATTATTGTACATTACACATAATCACAGATCTGAACCACAATCTCAAAAACTGTAGTCTCTACACACAGCCACGGGTTGGTGTCACTTCATCATAAACAATATTATAATTACAGGGATTTTATATAATTGTAAAGAATATTACATTGTATAATATGTACCTACATAATAGTTTGAACATTTATTGGATTTTAGAATTTCTCATTTATTCTGCTGCGCTTTGTTTTGAATTTAAACGTGTTGGCTTTCCCTTAAAGTATTCTTCATGATTAAAGTATCTTCTTATTTGTCTGTGTCGTCGAATACAGGTACTACTTCGTGTTTACATATTTTGCCTCTGATCTTGCAGAGTGACTCGGTGTGCCAAACAGATCTCTTTTCATACACTTTTTTTAGTGTCATCATCAAAATATATATTGGCATTCCCATAATTCTCATAAACATACTTAAATTATAAATCATACTAAAAGTAAACCGTAATTCATACTTGCGAGTTAGTTATTTATTTATTACATCGTGATTGTGTTAATGAACAATTACCTAATTCGTACAAATTGAGCAGTATTATGAGTGATTTTGTTAATGTTTTAATTGAAACGTTTTTAATTAAGTTTTGTTATTTATTAATTATTAAGCTATTATTACTAAACGTAACAACGTTGCACTTTTTCTATTATAAATGTATGTCACGTACATTGTGAACTAGAACTGTACTTAATTTTGAAAGCTTTGATAAATGATCTTATTTCTAAATCGTAATTACTTGCTATTTATTTGGTGTTCCAATAAATGATTTATCCTTCGTCGGATTTGATTATAAAACTAAACTGAAAATTTCCTGTAATTTGAAAAAGTTACGTCAAAGCCACGCTACGCTTTCCACTCTGGTAATTAATTACTTTGTCTGCTATGTACGAATATGTTTACAGCAAAAGTTTTTAACAGGAGCCAAACGTAGGGTCTTCAGTAAGACATTATTTTAGTTGATAAAATTAAAATTGTGATTGTATTAATTTACTAGGTTCAAATATTTAGTTCCTCCATTTTTGTTACGAATATTTATAATTGTAATTTACGAATATGATTTTAGCTCTTAGATAAAATTGTTCTCGCCGATACAAGATGTATAATTAAACCTAAGTTCTGTAATTTAATTTGTTGTATCTTTCTTATTATAATGACAAATTAAATAAATTAATGATATCGTTACATTAGGATGTAAAAAAGATTATCTATTTGATCTTAAATAAATATTACGGAAAATATTTATGTTCTAGTATCATTCTATCGTGTAATTGAATTGAAGGAGCGATGTAGTGAAATTCGTTTACGATCACCAACGTAAAGTGTAAAAATAAAATCATGAAATACCAACCTTTTGTTTCATTTGTAACTGTAGCCCCTCACTTATATTTGTAACTGTAGCCCCTCACTTATATTTGTAACTGTAGCCCCTCAGTTATATTTGTAACTGTAGCCCCTCACTTATATTTGTAACTGTAGCCCCTCACTTATATTTGTAACTGTAGCCCCTCACTTATATTTCATTTTATAATCCTGCCCCAGTGGCGCATTTTATCACGTCTATTGCCATTTGTCGTGCGAGTGAGTCGCGAATTTTGACATCTAGACGCTGTAATAATCGCGGAAAAACCCGAGTCGCACGGGACATGCTACGGGTGCTGAAGTACCGGAAATCTCAGGAAAAATATAAATCACGAGGGAAGTGTAGGTGATCAACTTATTTTCCCGACTGTCCGAGTGTGATTTAAGAATTTATCTGCCAGTCTGTTGCCCTGGTGCTCTATGGGTGTTCCAAGGAACTTCTACGGAACTACTGGGAATAACGGAGGTAGGTAATCCTGCTACTAAACCCCAGATGGCGCTTTAGAGTATCAAATGAAAATATGCCATTTCGATATCACAAGAAATCGTACCCTTTAATTTTATACTTCGTTAAATACAACTTTATAACTTTACAAAACGCATACTAAACATACAATAGAACGGTGGAAATATTAATTCTTACACATACAAGTCAGCTTTGAGCAAATGCAAGCAGTGATACATCGTTACGTAGTTTACACATTATGTGAAATAGATAGTCTAGTTTTATACATAGTTTATTTCCGTCTATTGGAATGAGGTAACTATTATTTTCATATATTTCTTAAGTTTGTTTGTCTAATTAATCAATATCACACTGTATTTTGTATTTGAACCTGTTTCAGAATTTTCAGTTAATTTAAATTATAACCTAAAATATTGCATATAATGCTATAACGTTAAATCTTAAACTTATTACTGTAAATTCAACTAAACAAATGCCTTAAATTATTGTAAAGAATACCAAGCAATAATTTACATAAATTAATTTAGAAATCATCTCAAACTATAATTAACTAGTATATTTTAACTCGATTAAGCAGGAAAATCAAAACAATAGAAAATAGCAAAATTTATCAAACGTATAGAGTCAGTCTCAATAACAATATCTAGGATTAAAATTATGAATGCCATTAGCCGGCACTTACACCTACACTCTATCGCGCGGGGAAGCCTCCTGTCCGCACAATCGTTCGCTCAATGCGTGATTGATTTTTTGCGTTGTATCTTGACAGTACGGGAAAGAAGATTCTCGCAGATGCGTGTAGGTACAGTGCCACTACGTTATCTAAAGAGACCGAGGCGCCACCATCTACGCTAACTGAACAGCAAAGAGTGTCATGACCTGAACCTGAAATACACTACAACTGACAGTGTTACACACGAAAGAACGCGGGAAACAAGGGATACTGCGGGGAGGCAGTCGCTCACGTCCGAAGGAATTACTTGGAACCCACAGCCCTTCACGTCCTCCCTGGGTAGTGCTAACGAGCGACAAATCATCATCTCAAGA
This sequence comes from Argyresthia albistria, assembly GCA_963457715.1. Classification (NCBI taxonomy): domain Eukaryota; kingdom Metazoa; phylum Arthropoda; class Insecta; order Lepidoptera; family Argyresthiidae; genus Argyresthia; species Argyresthia albistria. The sequence goes on along the minus strand of OY735268.1, from coordinate 8,772,174 downwards.
CATTATAATTTCCAGGTTCTCAAATGAGAACCTGACCACTTGACACTGGCAAAATTAACCTCAAAAGAGGTTAGGACGCCATTAATAAAAAGAAAAAGAAGAAGAAGGATACTGCGCGCGACAGGATTGCGCGCGCGAATGCATTGAGATAAAGGTCAATGGCGCGAATGAGATGCTGCCCGTATACACCCTATCCCCTCCCGCCACCATGACACGCGCGCGCTTTCGCACGGCATTGCTCTTTCACACGCGATAGAGCATAGATGTAAAGACCGCTATTGTCAATCGGAACACGACGTACACACGCCGACGCATACACGGTGCAAAAAAGATAAAAATTCTGGTTATATCCTGATGACGATAACAACTTTACTTTTAAACCTTTTTTTTCGTCAAGGGGATAAATAAAGCATTGGTAAGGGAGTTAATCTCCAGTAACACGAGCGTAGCGATTGATTCAATCATGCTCGCCCACGACTGAGCGTAACACAGTCCCTTTTGAGTAGTTTTATGTACCTGCAGTGATGTAAGTTTAATGATAACACGTTAGCTTAGTTTTATTAAACAAAAGACACAAATACGCAATAATAACTTTGCGTGAACAGTTGAATTAGGAATATCACCAGTCATGCAGGCAGAGAAAGAATACTATGGATACATTGAAAATTCCAAGATTATTACGAGTACAACAATCAATAGGGATGGTGAGTGAAGACTGGTTAATCAAAAAATATACTTTGTAAGGTCTGTTAAGTCTTTCTTCTGTTGGTTTTTTTGTTCTGCAAGAAATACCGAAGATAAAATAGTTATGAGGTCAAAACCTGGTCTTGCAGCAATTGCGGCTGTTTATTTATCTGACTACCCAGCCCCAGTCACCATATTGATTCACCTATTTGATTAAGCTGCTGTAAATGATCACGCATCTTAATTGTTCCGACAACATTCCTATTATCTATCACAGAATTTACAGACCAGAATATTTCCAAGATACTCCGTCACAACCTATCATCTATCAGTATTTGATTCCCAGAAAGGACTAATTACCCGAGAACATTCTTTTGTCTTCTTTTATTACTATAACATCGTGAGGAAACCTTCATTACTCCATAACTGCGGCGATGGGCGAGCCCCCTGTCACGCAAAATGCAGTATTGAATCACTGGCTGAAAGTGGGCACAGTGGTGCCTCTGCCATCCCGTATGGGAAAAGGCGTGACGCTATGTTATTACTACTATATATAACCGACGAACTCCATGGCAGCGGCGACGGGCGAGCCCACTGTCACGCCTATGGACAATGAGTAACTGCCTGAACGACAACTGCGCCATTCATTACATACAAAGATTATACTCCATTAATGCCATTATAAGAACATGTATTGTATATGCACGATTAATGTCTACACAGACACGTGGACGTGGGACGCTAGAATAGTTACAAATTGTCATTTGTGTAGAGGGCGACAGTTTTTTTAATAATTGAATTAATATAATAATATATCACCCTCTACCTAGTCATTTCTTTGAATAATAATATTAAGGGACAATAATTTTACACGTTTCCTTATTAACAATGTTTCCAACATGCATCATATTTTTCATCTATTTTCAAGCAGGCATCTGCCAATATTTTGTAGTACCTAAATCACATTTATTAGAACAGAGTTTAGCCATACATTATAGCTATCTCACTTGGACAAAGCTACGTCACAACATAATATGTAGATTCTATACATTATACTTGCCTTACTACAACTTTAATTTACGAGTAATTCCTATTTTATTGAAGTTTCAATAGATTCAGTCCAGCTATTTTATACGATTTAATTTTTAAATTATATTAATCCGTGGGGACAAAATCTTAAAATCCATTTAGAAATGATATTTTTGAAATGTTACTCTAATAAAAATATGAACGTTGTCAAGAGATTATAAGGCCAGTGAGCATATGCTTATCTTATTAGGCTATGAAATGATTTTTCAATCCCCATAAAAATAGTCAGATAACTATGACGTGAAATCTCTGACATGTCGAATTCCACAGATAAACACAGATTATTGTTGTCTGAGGGTTGAAAAATCGGCCGTAAGCAAAATTGAGGTCAGATTGGGCAGAACTGAACAACATACATACATAGTAGAACTGAAGTTATTGTAAACCCGATTTTTTAAAATCGAGGCTAATGAACCGTTAAAAATAAACGGTCTAACACATTTCTGAGGCCGACATTAAAGCATAGTTAAAGTTACAGTATAATTCTGTTTTACATATTCCACCTAGCTACATACATGGCAGTGTATTTACCATTTCACGGTTATATACTTATATCACTGACTAATATGAATCCGTGGAATGCTTAACTTATTTGATCATCCAGTTTAAGTCGAACACATCAGTACAATATTTGATCATTATCATTTCGATTCCTCTTTAATTTTGAATCCTCTTCAACCGAATCTAATTGACTTTAGAAGAAACTCAAATGGGAGATCACACACACCAGAACGAATCATCGTACCAGGGACTGCACATACTGTACAACGTCTTATGCGGATACAGTTTAGATTTGTATCTTTCAAATGAAAATGAAAATGAAAATGAAAATCGTTTATTGCCATAAGGAAATACAATTCACAGGTATGCTGACCCTCACACTAGGCATAGCCTGTCTTGTGAGGGAGGAAATAAACATTTGACAATCCAATCAAAGTATCAACGTATTACCGCGGCTATCATTTTCATTCCGATTTCCATTCATTTCTCGATTTTCAGTGAGCTCTATTCTACCTATATCAAGACTTGCTTTAAGACGTTCATGGTAACTTTCCGGTACCTAGTTTGAATCGCTAAAAAGGTTGTGGTAACCTCCCCCGCCCAAAAAATTCGCCTGCCACAGATTCCAACATCGCATCGGCAACTTACGATCGCCAGTGCGATGCCCTCGCTCATTTCTTAGCCAACTGATGCACATACCTCGCTATAATAGTGCTATACTCGTGCGGTAGTTTGCTTCTGTCGTATGCACTTGAGTAGCTCTGCAACGCGTTGTTTAGCTGTGTGTGTAAATCTAGTAAGGCTTCCAAACCTATCGTGCGTAGCGCCTTCGCATTCTTATACAGTATGTTGTCTAGTTCAGTCTTGTTAATCAGTACTTTTTCTTTCTCTGTTTCTGTAAAAGATTAATTGATAATTTGTAACGAATTTGGGTATTCTTAAACAGTAAGGTTAAATAAGTTGATGTTGGCATTTCTTACCTCCATTCGATGTCTCGTGGCCGGAATTCCGTTTCTTTGGTGATGACCTCGCTGTCGATTTTTCTGATGACTTTGTTGGACTGAAATAGAAATTTTGTAAATGATACAAAACAACTCAACAACAGTAACATGGCATGACGCTATGTTATGTTATGTTGTCGAAATATTGGCTGATGAATGACGTTTACAGGGGGCCGCCACTTCTACGCAACGTAATGCAACGAACCTGTCATCAACACCGACATTTGATTCCTCATTTGTCGTCAAGCCTTAGTTCCACCTGTCATCGCGAGCCAAAAGATCTTTGCAAAGTGTTATGTTAATTTCTTTATCGTCACATCTATTCGAAAAGAGCTCTTTTAGCTTATCAAGGGAGTAGAACTATTTTTGGCTCGAGTGATGTACATTAAATCACTCGCTCACTCAGGATTCTACTAATGAATACCTCGCTCGCTCAGGATTAAAAAAACGCTCGCCTTTAAAATCGTTTTTTACTATGATAAACAATCTACTATTCCTCACCTAGCCAACACGCTCTTGGTAACAGTCAGCACGTCTTCGTCCCGCGGCCGTCTCAGCGGCGCGTCCTCGTCCGACGCGCTCTCCCAGCTCGAGGGGCCGTCACCGTTGGGCAGCGGCGTCGAGGTGATGGGCTTGTTCTCTTTCGAGTCCTCGTCGGCATGACGATCACCGAGTAAAGAACTATTCTTGGCTCGAGTTATGTACATTGAATCACTCGCTCACTCAGGATTCTACTAAAGAATCCCTCGCTCGCTCAGGATTCAAAAAACGCTCGCCTTTAAAATCATTTTTTACTATCATCAACAATCTACTATTCCTCACCTAGCCAACACGCTCTTGGTAACAGTCAGCACGTCTTCGTCCCGCGGCCGTCTCAGCGGCGCGTCCTCGTCCGACGCGCTCTCGCAGCTCGAGGGGCCGTCGCCGTTGGGCAGCGGCGTCGAGGTGATGGGCTTGTTCTCTTTCGAGTCCTCGTCGATGATCGTTATGTTGGCGTCTTTGGTGAACGACTGGAAGCATATTGGGTATTTGGACTGAAAGGCCTAAAGATGAGACAAGGGACTAAAATTATTCATTTATTGACATGTCATTTGATGAGACGGCTCTTTGGAGCTGGGGATTAAAAACAGGCTTCTTTAACTAGTTGCAGTGAACTGCAGCATATGCTAAGCCAGCGCCATTGTGGAATATGCCAACTATACTATGCCAATATTACTTTTTGTTATAGGCGATTTGTTTTAGTTTTTTTGGGTAACTACCGTAAAACTGTTTTTTTTTACAACTCGCATTTACTGGCAATATTGCCGACAAAATTGCAACTTTATCTAAATACGACTAGTACACTAGTAAAAAGAGACAAAAGTATGTAAAGAGGTGAAGTACCTTGGAGATCTTAGGCCGCTTTGCAACGAACCCCTTGGACCAGGTGTTGATCCGCCGGCGCTTGCGCTTGGCCGACGCCTCGCCGCTCTTGTCAATGTGCGGCGTGCGCGCTGCCTCCTTAGACTCGTTGGCTTTCAACGAGCCTGTGAATAAAGATTTTATATTAAATTATATTATTCGTATTATACCTAGCCAGGTTCTTCCCGCTGCAGGGCATAATCTTGTATGTATGTAAATGTTTGTTTTATCTTCCCCTTTTAAAAGACCAGGGGCGTATCATTCAAAAATAAACCAGCATAACTTTTATAAATAGTTGTTTATTCTCCAAAATTCATACATGGACTGACCCGAGACTAAGCCAAACAGTCTCTTTTATACTTTTTAAAAACAAGATGCCAGCACCTGTTTACCCCTAACAGTTGCCGCCTTTAAGCAACTGATGTTTATATTACTGTTTAGCTTGGTATATCTTATTCCAAATACATTTTTTAATTTATGCTACAATTCTATAAGTATATTAAACACAAACTCTAACATTCGGCCTTCCTGACCAAAAGTTTGTCCTCAAACTAAGTATCTAGTCTGTAGATAAGTATCACCATCTAATATATTTGTAAAAAATCTACATGTATTATTATGTATCATGTATTATCTTCCAATTATTTTGACATTCACAAATAAATGATCCTCTTCAACACTCACACACATTATATTGCTCTTTAGGTAACTGTTGTTTTAATTCTACTTTCCATATCAAACTAATCAAGAGATTGCCAACCACCCATGACTTCCAATCTCAAAACGTATGCCAACTGCACCGAGAGCTTCGCCAATACACTGACCACCCAATGACTTCCAGCCGTCAATCAGCTGCACCATTGGACTTCATCAATGCTCCACTCAACGACTTCCGTCAGACATAAATCTCTATTGATTGCACCAAGGACTTCATTGACATGTATGCCAACTGCACCGAGAGCTTCGCCACTGACACTGACCACCCAATGACTTCCAGCCGTCAACCAGCTGCACCATTGGACTTCATCAATGCTGACCACTCAACGACTTCCAGTCAGACATAAATCCCAATGATTGCATCATGGCTAACTGCACCGAGAGCTTCGCCACTGACACTGACCACCCAATGACTTCCAGCCGTCAACCAGCTGCACCATTGGACTTCATCAATGCTGACCACTCAACGACTTCCAGTCAGACATAAATCCCTATGATTGCATCATGGCTAACTGCACCGAGAGCTTCGCCACTGACACTGACCACCCAATGACTTCAAGCCGTCAACCAGCTGCACCATTGGACTTCATCAATGCTGACCACTCAACGACTTCCAGTCAGACATTAATCCCTATGATTGCATCATGGCTAACTGCACCGAGAGCTACGCCAATACACTGACCACCCAATGACTTCCAGCCGTCAACCAGCTGCACCATTGGACTTCATCAATGCTGACCACTCAACGACTTCCAGTCAGACATAAATCCCTATGATTGCATCATGGCTAACTGCACCGAGAGCTACGCCAATACACTGACCACCCAATGACTTCCAGCCGTCAACCAGCTGCACCATTGGACTTCATCAATGCTGACCACTCAACGACTTCCAGTCAGACATAAATTCCTATGATTGCATCATGGCTAACTGCACCGAGAGCTACGCCAATACACTGACCACCCAATGACTTCCAGCCGTCAACCAGCTGCACCATTGGACTTCATCAATGCTGACCACTCAACGACTTCCAGTCAGACATAAATCCCTATAAGCAACGCAGAGTCAACAGTGTAATCCTCAATTACCTGTGACCTTCACAAAAAACAAGAAATTAATTCGATTCTTATGTCTTATATGTGTGTAAGTGCATCATGTTTCATTACATTGTATCTACTTCATTAAATTAAAGTTTATTTATATGTCGGAGAAGGGGATAATATAGATCATGACTCTTCATGACAATCATTTTAGTGTCAGCAAAGTCTGTCGGCTCTAAACCCAGTCTATCGGGTTTTTGACAATAGTCAGTCTGGCTCTGTGTCAATAATACCAGTCCATCGGTATGCCAAATCCATCGGGTTATGACAACATTACCATTACATTGGTCCGTCCCGTATCAGATCACAAAGTACTCGTTACCGCTTACTGTGGGCTTCATTCACATGCCTCCGAATCATTAAATTTTCGGATGGGACTCGACTACGGGTCGACACGATACTCAGGCCTGCGATAGCTGCGGGGACTGGACAACACGTCACAACGTCACCAGTTTCCAGAGGCCTGCTGCTTCTTCAGGTACGGGAACTATCTGGTTACTGCATTTTCAGCCCTGTGATGGTGGCAGCAGCTTTCTGAAACGCAGAGACAGAAAAACAGTGCCTATCCACCTGTTCCGCCCCGCTATGAGATCGTTGGTTGTAATTGTGGTCAGCAGCAAGGTAGGCAGACCACGTAATTCGTTGCTTTGTATCTCTTGAGGCACAGGCCACCCCTTGTGTGCGAGATTCCCGATCCGGCACGTCTATCTCATAGGCCCTGATTTCCATTGCCAAGCCATAAGTTCGAGAATTGCGGGCGATTTCCACAATTACACACAGTTAAAGGGGCTTTACCTAAGGACAACGATTTCACAACAATCGAGGCAAACAAAACGCGTTTCTGCGTGTAGGGAGAAGTCTCACAAACGTGAAGTAATAGTCTGGCCTAGTATGATATGTTTTGCATCTTAATCAGTGCAAGAAATGTGTTTACATAACTTGTAATGCGTAAGAATAGAAAAATATAGGTACTCGCCTGTTATTGTCTGTTCCAAAATCCATTATATTTAATTGAAGTTTCATCGGAAATCCGTATTGGGCTGGAATCTCCATCCATGTTGGCGCTTTAGGTTACATCGTCGTGGGGTTTACCCATATCAATATCACTGTTTATCACTGATTAATTTATTCGTGCCACTTCTGATAAAAGACCAGGGGCGTATCATTCAAAAATAAACCAGCATAACTTTTATAAATAGTTGTTTATTCTCCAAAATTCATACATGGACTGACCCGAGACTAAGCCAAACAGTCTCTTTTATACTTTTTAAAAACAAGATGCCAGCACCTGTTTACCCCTAACAGTTGCCGCCTTTAAGCAACTGATGTTTATATTACTGTTTAGCTTGGTATATCTTATTCCAAATACATTTTTTAATTTATGCTACAATTCTATAAGTATATTAAACACAAACTCTAACACTTTTCAATGTGTCACGTTCCTGAGCTGTTTCCCTTTAGATCTTTTCATAGTCTTTTAACTCCAGCGTTTCCCAGGGCGACCACGTCCTCGTTATGCATTTGGAATCCATAGTGATGAATAGTGATGATATTTTGGCCCATCGTCGGTCGGGTGGCAACTGATGTGCATAATAATAATAATTACCGTGCAATAAAGAATATGAAACGTATGAAATAAATTAATGTAGCATATTAATGTGCCTGCCGAGGCGCACAGCCCTTTACCCGGTGACGAGTAAAGGGCCCCGTAGACGTTCAAGCATGCTTGACAGGCGTGTTGGTCAAACTTCGTTTTCATCAAGAAACCGCGTTAACGATCAAGCAAAATGATCAAGCAAGTTGTTCAAACCACATTCGTAGACGTTCAACTTTAAGCAACTGCGATAACGATCAAGTACCCCCGAAGAGGTTCAGACATGCTTGTCAAGCACGTCGTCAAACATCAATCATCAATCATCATCATCAAGCACGCTGGGTGTCAAGTCTCTAAAGTTTCAAACCATCGCCACGCCATCGATTTAGTACGGCTATACAATGGCTATTAGTTGCCAGCCGTGTTAGTCCACTGTTACATTCAATAGAATATCAACAGAATATCAACAGAACATCAACAGAATGGCTCTAGCAATGACACACAGACACAAATACACCCTCCACCACAGATTAATTTGCCACTTTCCTCTATAATCGATCGATCGATAGGTTTGTCTTTGGTTTTCGGCATACGTTGGAAGGAACGTATTGCTGCAGAATATAAATTTTGACAGCCACTGCCATGCCACAGCTACCGTGGAGCCATTAGCACACGGGACTTCCAATTTGCCACGCCGATGCTATAGAGAAGCCGATAGCGTCGAAGGCGGCCCGCACTTAACAGATTTGTGTTGCTCACTCAGATTGCTAGCAGTATAGATGAAGTCGGGCAGGTCATTGTCGCTGCGCGCGCCGTCATCTCCCCGCCGCTTGGCGATCTCTTGACACTCTGTCTCGAAGTCGCTGTCCATCTCCACCTCGATCAGCGCGTGCGCATGGTCGCGGAGGGAGCACGCCTCGTGACGGATCTGCTTGTCTGAGGACGTCCTGTGGGGCAGTACAGAAGTGATTTAGAGCTGGCATGTTTAAAAATCTAAATAGGTAAATAATCACAATAAAACGTCTTCGATTGACATGTCACACGAATGCAAAAACTATCACTCTATTTATAAGCAGTAATAAAATCAAAACAATAACTGTCTCCTTCATACTCATAAGTTTGAAAGCACGCGAGAGAGACAGACTATTCTTCACTGTTTACAGACACTACACAAGCGCAACGTGTCAATGTGTTGAACAGTTTTAGATAACTGTAGCGTGTTTTGAAATAAGATTGATCTTAGATGCTTTGATTGTTTACGCTTATGTTGTTACAAAGAAATAAGAATCTGTCCAAATCTACATCTCATGCGTTGAAACTAGGATCTATTAATATTTGGGTCCATTTTTACGGAGACTTCTCGTTCTGTAATGAAGGCTAACAGAACTATTCTAGTATTTTATTTACTTGCCGAGACTAAATGAACTATGGAGTTAATGAAAACTATGTATCAACGAACGTATAGCAAAAACTAAAGGCGAGATACCTTGAAAGAGAACTTTACATAATATCTTCATACATTATGCGCGAAATTGGTAATCGGATTCGTATAAGTACTTATCATTTTTCAACCGACTTCAAAAAAGGAGGAGGTTCTCAATTCGACCCGTATGTTTTTTTTTTTTTCTATGTTTGTTACGCGATAACTCCGCCAATTATGAACCGATTTGAACAAATCTTTTTTCGGCGTATAGGTAATACCTCAAGGGTGGTCCCACTGACACCAGGTCAGGATCTGATGATGGGATCCTGGAGAAATTGAGGGAACTCTTCAAATATTATAGGCAGACCTATAGTGATTTTTGTGTTTTTCATAATAACTCGTGCAAATGCACATGGTAAGCATAATATTGTGATGCGGAACTGCTGATGAAGACCACATATGGCCACCAGATCTGCTCAATACTAGGTACAAATACAATGCGTGGCTGACGGGCAGGCAACGCATAGCCTAAACCGGTGGACCTAGAGCCATGAAACTTTGTACAGAGGTTCCTTAGTAGCGTGGGGTAGCACTGAGATGGGATTTGACAAAATTAATTCCCCAAGGGTGGGGGGATAAGGGGTTACAGTTTGTATTAAACTCAATCTAATCAAATAGGGTTTGTGGAAGTCGGTTTTTTCTAAAGTTTACTTTTTGTTTCAATTATAGTTTAAGGTGTTGGGCCTAAAAATTGTGCAAAAATAACAAATTGATAACAAATGGACCTTAGTAAGTACATTTTTAGAGGTAGACAATAGTAAGTCCACTAGAGGTAGACTCTAAGGTACAGAAATGAAATCCTCAAAGAGTGGACGTAAGTCCATAGTAATAGACAGAAAGACAGACAATAGTAATATTGTCTACCTCTAAGGTACAGAAATGAGATGCATAGCAAATGGTAGGGTTAGAGGATGTACAATATACTCACTCGATGGTTGGCCAAATATATTATATTATTATACTATACGTTCAATAAGACACTACAAGTTCAAAAAACTTTTGAGATCATACAATCATACCTATACACCCCTCTATCCCTTTGAATGGCACCATGAAAAAAGAGGAAAGGGCGATGTTAAAACCAAACACACATAACAAAAAACACTTATTGAAAAGAAGATACACAGAAAAAACTATAAAGTGCAATGGAAAATATATTGCACTAGAATAGTCCTTTTTGTTTTGAACAGTCCGTGTGGCCAATTTATCACAGAAGACCTTTTTGGGGCTGGGTACACTACACAAGGCAACTGAACATTAATTATTATTCATGATTGAAATAAATAAGCAATAAACATGAATCCACTGCAATATCAAGTTATTTAACAGGCCCCCAACTCTACAATCGGATGGCATGCCAGTTGCTATACCGAGCGCGCAGAAACCAGTTTTGTTTGTATCCGGCGCGGCACGTCCCGGCGTCGTCGTCGCCACGCCCAAAACGGGTTTCTGCGCGCTCGCCACAGCAACTGGCATGCCATCCGTTTGTAGAATTGGGCGCCAGGTGAACACAAAAGTTTCCTGATACAGATGCAGTACGGAAGTAAATCGCTAGACTTATTAACCTATCATTTAATTTACCTTGGTCAACTGATGACATTCCGTTATAGGTTTTGAATTTTGTTAGCATGACGATTCAAAATCGCATAGCCTTAACAGCACCCCCGGGAAAAGAGGGCTTACCCCCCATTTCTCACAGAAGCA
>OY735268.1:8701628-8760700 GCA_963457715.1 Argyresthia albistria | reverse complement strand
TTTAATGAAAAGGATCGATACACCCTTTAAACATTTGTGCTGCCCGTGCTGAACGTCTGTTTCTCATTCTATTTAACAGACAAAACATGTTTCTGTCTCGTGTCTTTCTCCTAACTGTTCAGGAGTGATTGCGCCATAAATGAATGTGTGAATCCAAATATAGATAGATAATCGCGCTCGCATCACTACTGAAGTGTATGTCGCGGTGGCAGGACGACTCGGCTATCGGTGCCGAGTTTGTCGCGGTGGCAGGACGACACGGCTATCGGTGCCGAGTTTGTCGCGGTGGCAGGACGACACTGCTATCGGTGCCGAGTTTGCAATAGTTTTTCATAGAGAATGTTTGGGTCATATGCAGCAGCAATGCTGTTTATTGCCGAGCTCGGGGTCACCACCAAACCATAAACTCATTAGCGAGTCGTGATAGTAGCCGAGGAGATGCAGTAATTTCCCTCATCTTATTCTGACAGACTGTGTAACTCTGAAAACCCCCTGGCCCTCCTTACTTTGTGCCTACACGTGATAGGCACAAAGAGTGTGCATAAACTTACATTGTTCGCATCGATGACCAGCGCTTGTTCGCTCTCGTAAACTTGCGGGTACACTCTCCTCAACGCCTTCAATACCGATTCAGAGCACAGCGCCTTCAGATCGGAACCTGAAACATATGAGCAAGCCTTTAACTTTTTAACCGACTTCCCAAAGGAGGAGGTTTACAATTCGTCCGGATATTTGTTTTATTTTAATCTTTCGCATTCAAAACGAAGAAACAGCAGAAGGTTTTAATAAGTGAAGCGTTAGCTTGTTCCCACCCACTCAGCTTACCTCCATATCCGTTAGCCACCACATTGTCCAGCACCTCTTCCCACGTGTATATTATTATGCTAAGTAAGCATAATAATATACATTGGGGCCAATTCTCTAGGGCACACGCACTAAAATTACTTGACTATGGGGCCAATTCTCTAGGTTACACTCACTGAAATTAGTTGACAATATTAAGTCTGACAGCTCTTATGCGGTCGCCATAGATTCCATTTTCGAACTCACTTTTGAATTATTTTAATGTACTGATGAACTAATTCAAAAGTGAGTTCTAAAATGGAATCTATGGCAACCCCGTAAGAGCGTCGGAGCTAATATTGTCAAGTAATTTTAGTGAGTGTAACCTAGAGAATCGGCCACATTGCTTTAGCATTAATTAGCATTGCTAACTGTGTCCCTACGTTCTGTTGCTCAATAAAGCTTTAGCTTGCTAACACACCTCCGTATCATCCCCCAAGGAGTTATCGCCATCACCTTCCCTCGTGACTATGCTAACTTTATGCCTGCGTTCCGATGTTCCTAGTTTTGCAGGAAGAAATCTCTTAATGGAGATAAGATTGCCTTTGTCATGTGTTCTTCACTTTTCATTGTAAAATGTGTTATTTTCTGCAATAAAGTATATATACTATACTTTTTAATAAAGCATTAACTCCACCTCTGTATCCGTTGGTCATCGCCACAACCTCTTCCCTCGAGACTATATCCCTGCTTTCCGATGTTTAATAAAGCATTAGCTCTTCAACTCACCCCCGTATCCGTTAGTCATGGCGGCCACATCGTCGAGCACGTCAGCCCGCGGCGGCGGCTGCCACTCGCGCGTGTATATCTGCAGGATGTCGCGGCGCGCGGCGGCGTGCGGCGGCGGGAAGTACAGCTCGCGGTCGAAGCGGCCGGCGCGGCGCAGCGCCGGGTCGACCGCGTCTAAGCGGTTCGTCGCGCCGATTATCACCACCTCGCCTCTGTGGAGGACAAACGTTTATAAAGTTGATGAAATGAGGTAGTCCTATCCTCCCTGGTAACGGTAAAGAGCCAGATATTGCCCACCGGGTATGATGATCCTCAGTTATGTATGGCCAGAGACAATTTAACAAATGGATCAGATCATACCAGACAAAGAGGCACAGGTTTTAGCCCTGTACCACATATGAAGCAGAAACCGAGGATTTTCCACCAACCAAGGGCCGCAAACCGCTCCGTAGTGGGTTTCACGATTGCTTCACGCAGGAGATGAGTTCGCAGTAAAGTGGGTAATTCTGTCACCTGTCGCACAGCCCGTCCATCTCAGCCAGCAGCGTGCCCACGACGCTCGTGTGCACCTGCTCCTGCCGCACGCTGCGCACCGGCGCCGGCGCGTCCATCTCCTGCATATGTCGCTCACCTGTCGCACAGCCCGTCCATCTCGGCCAGCAGCGTGCTCACTACGCTCGTGTGCACCTGCTCCTGCCGCACGCTGCGCACCGGCGCCGGCGCGTCCATCTCCTGCATATGTCGCTCACCTGTCGCACAGCCCGTCCATCTCGGCCAGCAGCGTGCCCACGACGCTCGTGTGCACCTGCTCCTGTCGCACGCTGCGCACCGGCGCCAGCGCATCGATCTCGTCGAAGAATATTATCGACGGCTTCATCTTGTTCGCCTGCAACAAACGGCATATCACCAGCGGCACTAAGGCCCTGTCTCGAAGGTTCTTGATAATCCCTATTGAACGGATAAACAATAAGCAACGGGTTGAAAGTCTACGGCCCGCGATTTTCTCACCACACCGAGATAAAGTTGTAAACACTGAACAAAACAGTGGGTCTGGGTACTGACTGGGTCTTCTGCACAAGCTAGTAAAATGACAGATTTATCTGTTCAATAGGGCTTAGAGACGCTATGTGTTAAAAATGTATTTTCTGGAGGTCTCGAGACATGTAAGAATTCTAAATTGCTACGTAGATCTCGAACTAACGCTCGCTGTCTGAATGACAACTTTTTGCTGCCAGTTAGGCATCCAAACCCAACTCAAATGAACAACCAAAGCATCAGACCAATCCCTATTCAGCCATACTGACTTACCACTATACCCAGTCATTTAATGATTCATTAAGGATTACAAAGTAAAGGATTCTGTATGTAAATTCAAATTTGGAACTGACTTAATGGTTGATTAAATCTCTCTGAGTGCGGCGGTCAGACGCAAAACGCATACGAACCTGTTGAAACAGCAGCTTGAGGTGCCTTTCGCTCTCGCCCACCCACTTCTTCAAGCAATCCGCGCCCTTCCGCATGAAGAACGCCACCTTCCTCCCGGCGAGTACTCCGCACTCGTTCGCCAACGCACGCGCCAGCAGCGTCTTCCCCGTGCCCGGCGGTCCGTGGAACAGCACGCCCTTGGCGGGGCGCGTGTGGAACTTGGTGAACAGGTGCGGGTACATGAGGGGAAAGAGCACCATCTCGCGGAGGCACTTGATGTGGTCTTCCAGGCCTCCCACCTGCGGGGGAAAGGGGGGGTGAGGGGGATTATCCTAATGTTAAATAGTAGTCGTCCCCACGTTAAGACACTGAGCAACGGGTGGGATGTGTTTGCGATGGCTGCAGTCGCGCGAGAAAGTATTATCATATTATAATACACATATGTCACTCAGTGTATTTTTAGTTTTTACATGACGGGACTGAACTGTACACCCATGAACTCAATATTGAATAACTGGCTAAAAGTGAGCAGCATTATTGTGCTTCTGGCACTGTACGTTTGTTTTATTTAGTACACCCAGGGAGCACTTATCCAGTGGAGAGCGCACAGATACATTTTCCTTTGAAACACAACTCACCAATTTACGGGCGGCGGGGGACGAGGTAAGAGAGCTGTGATTGGTCAGCCGCTGCGAAACTGTCTGGCGGCCCGTCGTCGTACATAGGTTGCATACGTTGAATACAACTAATGTTTGGCGAGACGCATTTCCCGGCTGGCGCAGTCAATTGGATATAATATAGTCTCTGAGTACACCCATTGAGCGTAACCGACTGGTTTCTGTCGTAGCGGAATGGTGGAGGAGGGATTGAATTACTTGACAGGACGAATTTGAGATCTCGTACGAAAACACTTTAACAAAATTGTTATCTAATGCTTCATATTTATCTCAAAATATACGTAAGAAAAATAACCGGCCAAGTGCGAGTCGGACTCGCGCACGAAGGGTTCCGTGCCATTATCTATAAAAAACCGCAAAAAAAATGTATGGGAGCCCCCCCTAAATATTAATTTAATTTTAATTTAATTATTTATTTTTTAAGTAAATAATATACTCAATATATTGTGAACATTTTAAGCGTCTACCTGCTACCATTATCAATATCGAGCAAAAATGAGCAAAAAAATCACGTTTGTTGTATAGGAGCCCCCCTTAATATTAAATTTCTTTTGGTTTTTAGTATTTGTTGTTATAGCGGCAACAGAAATACATCATCTGTGAAAATTTCAACTGTCTAGCTACCACGGTTCATGAGATACAGCCTGGTGACAGACGGACGGACGGACGGACGGACGGACGGACGGACGGACGGACAGACGGACAGCGAAGTCTCAGTAATAGGGTCCCGTTTGGCACCCTTCGGGTACGGAACCCTAAAACTAAAACATATATCTGTCTACTTACGGATGTGAATCTCACGCTGCCGTCAACTTCGACTGGTTGTATGTCGCGCAGCGCGCGGTCCGTTGTCCTCTTGTCGTCCATCGACTTTGACTTTTGACTGAAACCATACAAATCAAAATTAATGGGCAATATGACCAAACTCTTGAAGGTTAGAATTCTGTCTACCAGCAGGCAACATGTTTCTTCTGGCTGCAAATTAGCAGCTCACCGCAGATTTGTCACTGTGTGTAGCAACTGTATATACGGTACTCATACAAATATTGCTTGAAAGTGTAGGACAACTATCATTGATCTGTGTAAAGGCTTTTACATGCGAGCAGAAGGCGAGAGCCGACTGCCGTATTAGTCTGCGAGAGGTCTAAGCTAAACAGCTAGAATCTCTTACCGTCCTTTGGTCTTATTTTTCATAGACACGTTCAAGTCTTCTTCCGAGTCTGAGCTGCTACTGCTGCTGCTGCTACTGTTCGGAGATTGTGCTGGAAATATACAAATTAATATATCAATTTGTTATAAAACAAAAAACTTTGCAAAGCCCAGAATAATAACGATAATAAGGCCGGCCACATACAGTCTAACGGAATTATCCCGAACGCAGTTAATTCATACAAATCTATAGATCTACCACATACTAACGGAAGTTTTCCGTTAGGAATTTTCGCGGATTTGTATGGGATTGAACCCCGTTTCGGAGTTCCGAATCGGAAAAATTCCGACTGTATGTGGCCTGCCTAAGGATTGAACAATTTTGGCATCTGGCCAAAATTGACGATTAGAAAGACATGATTTGATGGATGACATGTTAAGAAAAGGTGTATTTAAGAACCCAGAAGCAGATGATATGACAATGGGCAAAGTGTGAGACTCAGACATGACTGATCTAATGTTAAATTAATTGCACAAGAATCTCGTGATACCAATTAACTAAAACTGAATTATCCCTTATTATAATGAACTTACATCTTATGGTTTTCCTGCGCAATATCTTCGGCTTTCTCTCTCTTAGACTGTATGGTTTCTTCCTAATGGTAAAGGTCTTGGCTGTGGGCGAAACCAAAAACTATGTATTTTCAAATGTTCAAAGCATAATTATGGTGGGGTATTTCCAGAAGCATGAGATAGAGATGAGGAATTAATGAAGATAGAAGTGCTAGTTAAGATGATGAAGGTCTTTTAAGGCCTACGATGTATTGATGTATGACGAAACCAAAGCTATCGATATTTACGTGACGTCTACCTAAAATATTTATAAATATCTCAAATCGCTTTAAATGACCACCCGTGTGAAATGATCGCGTTCTGATAAGACAAACGGTAATTTTAAGTTGGCAATTTTCCTTCAAAATGTGATACAAGTCGTAATAACATAAAACGTATAATAGATACACCATGTACACCGGCGAGCTTATATCTATAACTAGAGATCTCATAAAGCAAACCATGGAAAGGGAAATGTCGATGAATATGACAATGTGAAGTTGTTCGGGATGGATGTCAGAACTACGACGTCACTGCAGCGACTTACTATTGGTGCGTTCCGAGACGAGTCTACCAACGCCAATAATTGATTACAGCGTCTACGAGGCCATCGATTTGTACCGCTAGAACTGACTCGGAACGGCCTCGTAGACGCTGTAATCGATTATTGGCGTGATTATGTAAGTTAGGGGATATGTTCTTATCGCGAGTGAATCGAATGATAGGTTTAATTATTAGCCTCTCTCATCAGAACTTGGTTTGCTGGAAGATATCTCTTTTAAGGATAAGCTCGCCTTTGTACACTATTTTTATTTACTTTTGTTTTATTTCAACTAATTGTGTGCAATAAAGAAACTATGAATTATGATTACTGATGTACCGTTGCCGGCAATATCGCCCCATGCATTATATTCCCACAAATAGCAACATTGCCGGCAACTAGTCGACGCATCAGTAGGTATGATAGTATGAATGGTGCTTGCGATTACTTGAGGATCGCTTACGGCTGCGCGTCTGTCGCGGCGCGATCTCCACGAAGGCGGTGGGCTTGGGCTTGCGCGTGCGCTTGGAGCGGCGCGGCGGGCCGCCCACCATCAGCTCGTCAGACTCCGAGGAAGAGCTCTCGGTGGCTGGGGGAATACACACATGACATAGCGTCACGCAGTCTCTCTCGGGGTAGCAGAGTCACTATGGTGCCCACTTTTAGTCAGTTACTCAATACTCCGTGCGTCACAGGGGGCATTTATGGAGTAAGGAAGATTTCTTTACGAGAGGTTTTCCGTCACCGTTGATTTGATTTAATTTTGGGTTATACAAATGTGAAAAAATTGTATATTGAATTCTTAAACCACTTTTATTAGAAACATACCTATATCAAATCATAACACGCCTTATCAAACTGTTCCCACAATGCATATGATAAAAGCACAATCAGACTCGGCTGTTTAAACTGTAAAACATGTATAATTTTCATAAATAAATAATAATAAAAAATATAATAAATGGTTTCAAAACTGACAATTTGACAATGAAACCTGTCAGGCATTGTAATCTGTACCTACCTGTCAGTGAGAACGAACGACCTATTTGCTGCATGGATGTGTGGCATAGAGAAGACTAGATGCTTGGATTACAGGCAAAAAGTTCTGTGGCGAGGCGAGGTGATGACATGACAGGTGAAGTAGATCCCTGACCGAGTGGTGGCCGAAAGAGGGAATGAGAAGCGTGGGTCGGCCGGCAGCCAGATGGGTCGACGACATGACGCATATTGCGGGGAAGACCTGGATTCGATTGGCACAGGACCGGATAAGTTGGCACAAAAGGGAAGAGGCTTATTTATACCCAGCAGTGGGCGGAAACAAGCTGCCGGTGATGATGATTATAAAAAGTTCTGATAAAGTTGATGCAAAGCAGCGATCAGCGATCGCAGTCGCAGGCAACCGCCCACTAAAGACGGTAGAAAATTAATCTTATTTGTGAATCATCTCTTCTAAGACAATGTGCAAGTGTCATTAACTCATTAGTCATTATTATGTTGAATGCATCCGGACAAATGGGCGAAATCAGCCACTGAATGGATACCTACAGACGGACTACGGCGTAGGGGAAAACCCAGAAGGAGATGGAGGGATGACCTGGAAAAGTTCTTACCAGAATAGACCGACAAAGCTTCGGCTAGATATGAGTGGGCTCGAACCGTTCAGGCCTTTGCCCAGCATTGGGACACCAAATTGGCTATTAAAAAAGGTGCTAAAATGTTAGCATTAAGAAATGAATAGTTACCTGTCTCTTGGTTGAAGTCTTCCTTCTTTGTCTGTTTCCTACCGCGCCCTCTCGTGGATCTGGCGGGACCTTGGTTGCTGCAAAATAGCACGTTGAAAACATCGTAATTTCTTACTACAGTAGGGGATGGAACGAGGTTACTATAGCGAGGTTATATAGTTCCATCTTCCAGAACTAAAGTAAACTCCAACATCAGCTGAAAGGAAAACATCTGGTAGGAAAAATATAATGAGCCCAAACTCGACTGGGCCGCGATTCGCGTATATAATCGCATGGTAATAGCTATAGCCAGGGCGGATTCGCGCACAGAATCGCATAACTATTGCCATGGGATTCTGTATGGGAATCCCGATCAGCTTTAAGGTATTCCAGTATGCTTCCAGAACTCAAACTCCCACCTTGGAGCCACCAGCTTGATGGTACCATAATATTGTATCGTCACCTAATATATACATAAAAATACACAAAATGTTTTTAAAGTCAGGCATCTTACTTCTCACTATCTTGCGGAGGCTGTACATCATTGTCCTCTGGCTCCTTCCTCGGTCCCTCTTCCATCGCCCGATCATCAACTTCCGCTTTCACTGGCTTCTTCTCAATCACCGTCTGGTTGTTATCAGCCTCCGAGTCCGTGGTGCCCTGCTCAAGCAGATAATACTGACCGAGGGTCCAACGTAAATGCGGTGCCTAAGTTGCTACTATACCAGTGGTGATGATGATGATGATTCTAGCTAATAAGCAGAGGTTTATGTACCAGGATCTTAACATGATGAGGTACGACGCCCGTTGAACACATGCAGATGATTTGTTGAGTATTTCGTCCAGTATCGAAATACAAAATAGTGAAATTGAGGGTAAAGCGTAGAATGGGAATAGTTGTTTTTGTTTGGGAAACAGAAATTCGTTACAACAGGTTCACATTCAGTTCACTTTGATTTAGAAAATATAGAGGCTGAATAACCTGATCCTGAATCGTATAGGACACCTTTGGGTTCATATCCCTAAAAGGTAGTACCGTCGATATTGAATATTGTGGCTATATGGCTAAGCTATAGGCATAATGACAGAATCAATCGTCGAAGTGCGCTTACATTCAGCTTCTTGTTGACATTGTTGAACCTGGCGGAAGTGCGTCGTTGCCGCGCCGACTCTTGCCGCTCCTGCGTGTCTTCGTCCGTGATGGCTGGCGGAAGGGCGCAGGGCGCCTGGCGAACGTTTTTTTTAATTACTCATTTGCCAAAACTGCCAGACAACACTGGATCAGGTGGACCCAGGACCGCAATGAATGGCGTAACGATGAGGGTTTCCTTTACTCAACAGTGCGTCCTGCGGGCTGGATAGATAGACTAATTTGTTAACCCAAGGATGCTCAACCCGCGGGCCACTTTTTTATCAGGTTGCAAGCAAACCACATTTGCCCAACTGATAAAAAAGTTGCGCAGCCTTGTGTTAGCCTAAATGTTCTAACTTATACGCTCTTGCTTCCGCTCCTATACAAATAGAAGCGATAGTGGTCGAGGCATAATTCCACCCAGATCATGTTGCCACTTCAAAATTACCTGGGAGGGCTTTGAATTCAGTAAATTATATCTTCACTGGAACCGACCTGGGCATGGCGTACAGTCCCGGGTACCCGTGCACCTACGGCACGGGTGATGCAGCTCCAGCACAACATCTTAAAGTTTGACCAACACTCAAAATCATATAATCTCTCTCTGGGAATGACAATGCCAGCACGACATTAAGGCAGCACTTTCTCTGAAGAGCAGTCTGTGTAATCGGGTTTAATGCTAACTAATTAGAGTACCAAGAACACCTGTATATTCCGGCACCCACAGCATGCTGAGCGCGACACGTCTTATCGCATGAAAGTGATGGACTCACTTTCCCGTGGGATCCCCTCACTAAACCCGGAACCACGCTCGAGATACCACGGTAAAACTAAACAAAAGAATGTAAACAACTCACAAGTCGCTTCCTCGGGTCGCGCGCCTCGTCCCCCGAGTAGAACTCGTCGCTGGAGCTGGAGCCGGGGATGCCGTACAGGCCCGGGTACCCGCGCACCTTCAGGTCGTTCGTGATCCAGCTCTCGTTGAAGTTGTGGTGCAGCAATTTGCGCTGCCGCCCGCTGCGGCGCACGTCTGGCGGATTGTGAGCGTCATTGCAGGGATAGCAGGAAAATCGAGCGGTTGTATGGGACGAAGATGAATTGTGTGTATGTGAGAAGGCCTATTGCTTAGCAGTTGGTTGCCACAGGTTTACAAATACTATATTGCAGGCATGGGCAACTTCATCAGGCCCAAAATCGACTTTTGACCAACGAACCCCTCTGCAATCGACCGAATTTTAAATATTTTTTTTTAATTGATTGTTTTACAGTTGTTTCATTTTGAGGGGGGGGAGCTCAGACGGAGGTTCAGTTCAGACGGAGTTGGAGTTAAAATCAGAAAGTAAACAATAACGAAGTATATTTAGTACCATAATCCTGTCCGAAAATTTTACATGGGTAGCAAATTGAGTGACACAAATCCTGAACTAACACATAGGGCGCCGCGAGCCGCCCCAGAAATTTCCTATGACCATGAGTAGTGAGAAGAGAACAAAAAGTAAACTTTAGAAAAAAACCGACTTCCACAAACCCTATTTGATTAGATTGAGTTTAATACAAACTGTAACCCCTTATCCCCCCCCCCCCCTTGGGGAATTAATTTTGTCAAATCCCATATCAGTGCTTCCCCACGCTACTAAGGAACCCCTGTAAAAAGTTTCATGGCTCTAGGTCCACCGGTTTAGGCTATGCGTCGCCTGCCCGTCAGCCACGCATTGTATTTGTACCTAGTATTGAGCAGATCTGGTGGCCATATGTGGTCTTCATCAGCAGTTCCGCATCACAATATTATGCTTACCATGTGCATTTGCACGAGTTATTATGAAAAACACAAAAATCACTATAGGTCTGCCTATAATATTTGAAGAGTTCCCTCGATTTCTCCAGGATCCCATCATCAGATCCTGACCTGGTGTCAATGGGACCACCCTTGAGGTATTACCTATACGCCGAAAAAAGATTTGTTCAAATCGGTTCATAATTGGCGGAGTTATCGCGTAACAAACATAGAAAAAAAAAAAAAACATACGGGTCGAATTGAGAACCTCCTCCTTTTTTTGAAGTCGGTTGAAAAGTAATAAAATTCCCGGGTGTAGGTACTGAAATAAAAAAAACTTATAGGACTGCGAGCTAAAATAATCACATGGTGATCAATTCCAATATGTTATTTCTATTCAGTAGTAAATAATTAAATTGCTGGGTTTCCAGGAATACAAAAACTCATAGGGCGGCGCTGGCCGCGCCGGAAAAATTGAATGGCTAGCATTTCGTTTATATTTCTAATACTCGCCGCGATCGACCTGATGCCCAAGCCCATGCCTGCTATATTGAAACAACAATAATTGAAACAAAAAGTAAACTTTAGAAAAAACCGACTTCCACAAACCCTATTTGATTAGATTGAGTTTAATACTAACTGTAACCCCTTATCCCCCCCTCCCTTGGGGAATTAATTTTGTCAAATGCTATATCAGTGCTACCCCACGCGACTAAGGAACCCCTGTACAAAGTTTCATGGCTCTAGGTCCACCGGTTTAGGCTATGCGTTGCCTGCCCGTCAGCCACGCATTGTATTTGTACCTAGTATTGAGCAGATCTGGTGGCCATATGTGGTCTTCATCAGCAGTTCCGCATCACAATATTATGCTTACCATGTGCATTTGCACGAGTTATTATGAAAAACACAAAAATCACTATAGGTCTGCCTATAATATTTGAAGAGTTCTCTCGATTTCTCCAGGATCCCATCATCAGATCCTGACCTGGTGTCAATGGGACCACCCTTGAGGTATTACCTATACGCCGAAAAAAGATTTGTTCAAATCGGTTCATAATTGGCGGAGCAATCGCGTAACAAACATAGAAAAAAAAAAAAAAAAAAAAAACATACGGGTCGAATTGAGAACCTCCTGCTTTTTTTGAAGTCGGTTGAAAAGGTAAGCATTGCCCAGTAAAAAATCTTTGATATCATGCAACATATGATATTTTTTGATAATTCATAAGATAGTCACACTACCTACAGAGAGATTTGGCACCAATTACTATAATAATAAGCTCGCCTTTGTACATATCTTTCTGTAAATTTTACGTGTTTTTTATGTTTTGTGCAATAAAGTATAAAATGAAATGAAATAATAATGAAAAGTCAAGATTGACGGATTATAAATACTTTGCTGTATAGGCTTGTCCTCGCTGTCTTCCATGTAGTTCTTCCTTGGTCCGCGGCTACGGCGAATGGACATGCTATGGTTGGTGGAATCCGGGTCGCCAGCAAAGAAGACTCGGACCTGGCGAGATCTATGGACAAGCAATTATAAGTTGTAGCCTATAAAAAAAACATGCAATGTGTTTAGGAAACAAGATATTAATTAAATATGATCGCAGAAATATATTCTTTCTGACCTACAAATATCATGTGATGACACTGTCAAGTACAAAGCACAATGAGTAATATGTAGTGGTGCCTCTTTTTCTCGCGCAGCGAATAAAAATTATTACGTCATATACGAGGTTTAAATGTCGTAATAATTTTTATTTTACACTCAGTCCGGACTGAGCTAGAGGAGCTCAAATTATATATTTCTGCGTTCATATTTAATTAAAATGTTTGGTGACTAAACTCAATACTTTGCCCCAAGAGAATTGTTGGCCTACATACCTCCTTGAATACTTCTCAGGTTCCGTGTCACTCTCAGGAAACACTATTCTATTCATCTTGATGGTGCGGCGCCTACGACTGTCTGTGGAGAACAAAGATGGATGGCAAACAAAATACAAGAAGTTAGTAAGTTAATCTATTAGACATGATGAAATATCTGATCAATAGTACCTCCTAGCCAATTTATTACAACATTTGCTCAATATTTCTGTATAAAGTAAATACAATGCAAAAAGCCTTTAATTGATGAATATGTCATCTTATTCCACTCAGTACTTACATTTAGCCGGCCAATGTTGTATTTTCCTGGTCACTTTATACTGACTTCGTAGTTCTCTCTGGGACCGGTTTGAATCCTACAACAGTACACATACACTAACTATACTTCTAGTATGTAATGTAAATCAATGCTAAAATAATATTGATCCAGGATTGAGATTTTATCAGTAACAAAAATAAATTACTTCAATGATACTTCAAAGTAATGGAAGTTCATAAAAACGAACAGAATCAAGCTCTGAACTGCATAAAAACAAAAGCTGACTCATGCCAGCCAACTACAAGGACAGAAAGGCAATGGGTTGTGAAAGAAGAGAAAACCTTGTCTCAACAAAAGCAGCACTCATCACTACCAAGAACCTGGGATAATATAGACGGGAAAAAGCAAAAAACTAAAGTGACATGCAATGGACACCATCGGAATGTAACAGAACAGGAAATAGGACTTCAAGTCTAGCAGGAGTAAAGCAGGGCAGTTGAGGTGTCACCTTCTCATCAGAGACGCTGCCGGCGTCGTTCTGCACATAGCCACCTTCGTCTCCGTCGCCGTTCTCCACTGTCTCGCCGTTACTGCGGCGAGTTTTCACCATTGCTGTACCAACGATATTTCTCACACACAACGCAGCAATAAGCACCCAGTCAACCTGACGATGCTCCGAAAACGTAACACAATCGAAATGCGACGCGAAACCAGAAAAACTTAGCGTTCAAGAGCACGAAATCGAAAACGAGCACAAAGAATCGAACGATCAACTGCACATGTCCGCTGGGAGCGCCATGTTCCGTCCGAGAACAGCGCAACCTGTCGATGACGCCCGACACAGTTGTACAAGATCAAACTCACCGCTAACTACGAAATATGAACACTGCGATGAGAACAAATGGAAATTATGTATGTTTTACTGGCAAATTATATAAAATGGACATTATTTCGTAATTTCACAAAAATCCACTGCGAGAAGCTGTTTGTTGACAACTGTCAAAATTCCCGCAAAATTGACAGTTTTGAGCCTTAGCCAACATAAAAACATTAAAATAAGTTTAAAAACTATGATAGTTTGCGAAAATAAAAAACTGGGTATTTGGCATATTATAGGTTTTTATAGCCCGATTTGTTAAAAAAATAGCAAAAAATTTAATATTTAATATAACATTTTATATAATTATTTTATTATTCTTCTATTTTTACGATAATTATTGATTAGATTTATAAAATTTTGCTTTACTTAGCTTAGTTTCAGAACAATTGCTTATTCTTTGGTTGGCGTTAGTGAATCAATAAATATCCGGTTCTCTGTCTGGTCTGATTACATTGTTGAATGTTGAATGAAGTGAGGTTGAAGTTGTACAAGGCAGGCAGGGCACAGATTGTTGATGCCTCAGACAGAACAATAACAATAAGTTGATGCCGCAATGCCAAATTGCCAACAAGAACTCCAAAAGAGTATGTACTCACCGGTTTATATTGATAGAAGATACTTTACTGCAACAGTTGTTTAAAGAATAATTGTAAGTGTTTGATTGATACTACAGTGAGTGACAGAGACAGAAAACTATTGTAGGCAAGGAAAGGAAATTAAAAGGAATTCAAAACATAACAATACAAAATGCGAAATTACGGCTATGTATGTCAAGAAAATTAGAAAAACTAATCTAGTCTGCAACTATACTATAAATAGCATTCAAATTCGATATGGCAGAGCAGTTGCCATCATCGTTCCCAGATTCCGACGAAAAAGATACTTCAACAGAAAAGGTGATCAAACCCCTGGCTGACATCGATTTAGACGAAAATGAGGAAATATCGGCGCAAATGACTGCATCATACAGTGAAATCTCCTTTCACTCCGACCATGGGAAGAATATTGTCGAAGCAGCGAAGGCTTCCCCAGGGCCGTCGAGACCTTACGATCTCCCAGCTCAAAAAAACAGAAAACGTGAAAAATTACCTCTTGACGTGGATGGTCATGTTCGATACGAGAACGATATGACCCACTATGTCGCTGATGATTTAGAATTCAAAATCAAATTATCCAGTCCAGTAACAAAAAAGGGTGAGACACCTGTCTTTGGGAGTACCAGTGTCTCCCGATCTAGCACACCAGGGAAATTGTACAGACAGATTCTAGCACCACAGGTTGGACAAATCGATATCACCGTGCTAAATGACCTAGAATATGAAGCCCAAAGAATAGCTCAGTCAGTCGACAATCTTATAGAAAACTTATCAAGCATCTTGCATTCCAACTCATCATTGACGGCTGAAAATATGGAGGTTTATAAAGATGCTGTTGGGAAAACCTGTGATGCGATGGATAATAATATCAAAAGTATGTACACTATACTAGCTAAAGGTGAAGAAGTATCACAAGCGATGGTGCCAGTGCAAGCACAAGCTGCAAGAATAGCTGAGATAAAGAGACTCCTCCAAATATTTGAAAGCAATTTTTAATAATCATAACTGGTTATCTGCCTAAGAAGTGATTATGTGAATTATTCTATCTCTAGTGAAGATTAAATTGTACTCTGCATTATGGTGTATTATTTAAGTTTAAACTTTTATGTTTAATACTGAACTAATAGTAGTTCATATAATTTGTTTTACAAATACAAGTATGTCTTCATCATACATAACCTTGTTTCAATCTGTCTCTCCATTATAGTATTATTCCTATTGTATTTTTTTTAAAGCTGGCCAGACCTTTACCTTGACCTTGAACAATGAACATGACATGACTCCATCTTTTTCCCCCTGCTCGTTTATTTCCCTATGACCCCTATTTTTAGCCTAACATCATGAACGTGTGTCCATTTGTTTAGCTTAGATACGGTACGGTCTCTGTCGACGCCTCTCTCAAAAGACATACTACAGAGAAGAGAGGCCTAACTTCGATGGCCTCCTGTGGGTCAAGCAGGAATATTTACCTTACATTTCAATTGGAATACTTTTTCGATGCGTAATTTTTCCTGCTACCTACACTCCTGGTCCTGACAGCTGCTCCTCCAGTGGAGATTGCGTGCTTGGTGCCCAAGCACTGCTTGGGCGCTTATTTATTACTTTCGTATCTATGGGGAAAAGTTTCCCGGAAGCTGGCAACCCTGTAGCTGTCATCATCACGCAAAATGTCAAATTCCCATGGCTCAAGCGTAAGGAGGTGGTATGGAAACAAAAATATCGATCGTACTCGCATCAAAAGTATCTCTAAAGTACATTTTGTTTAGCATTCAATGTAGTGTGAATAAACATCATGAACACATCGGATCCGGAATACAGAGCTCTGCTGTGTTCCCGGAAACACCTAGCTACCTAGCTCAGAAAGAGGGACTGCGCCGGCCAGGCCACGTTGTTCGAATGTTGGGTATTTTATCTGAGTTCGAATACTACCAAATCACTGGGCTAGAAGAGCCACAACCTGGCTGCCATAAAATGTAACGAGAAAGCGTGGCCAACCCAGGAAAATAGTAGTGATGAGTTGGGTCTATGTAGGGTTTGGACTATTCGTTTAATTTTACTATTCGAATGAATAAATAATTCTAGAGCTAAATATTTGAATATTCGAATATTATTCTAACATTGGTTGAAAAATCTACATGGATCTCAATTTCAAGGTTTACTAGGTTGCTAATTACTAAAATGATATTTCGATTTAAAAACATCATCAAGAATGTCATTTTTAGGGTTCCGTTAGAGAAATAAGGAACCCTTATAGTTTCGTCAAGTCTGTCTCTCTGTCCGCCCGTATGACACAGTAACTTTATTCTAAAACTATTAAGACTAAACAGTTAAAACTTGGTATGTAGATGTACTCTGTGAACCGCTTTACGATTTTCATACAAAAATTGAGAAAAATAAATATTTAGGGGGGCGCCCCATACATGGAACTGACAGTCTGACACCAAAAATATTTTTTTCCATCAAACCTATATGTGTGGGTGGGGTGTCCATAGATAGGTCTTTAAAAATGACAATGAGGTTCCTAAAACCATTTTTCCTCAATGTCAATCGTTAAAGAGACAGACCCTTCCAAAGTGGAAAACATTGTATCCCCCCCCCTCTCACTTTTAAAGTAAGAGAGTGAAAAAATAAAAAATAAATGTATGCTGTGCAACTCACTACAAACTTTCAAAAAAATATAATAAGCAGTTTTTAAGACATAAAACATTTATTAAAACCGCAAATATAACTTTGTCATTCATACAAACACTATGAAAAACAAAGTTACAACACAAACATCCAGTCTTATAATTACTTGCTACTAAGGAACCCTTCATGAGCGAGTCCGACTCGCACTTGGCCACTTTTTTGTACTCTGAAACCCAAGAAACCGCAATACCATATTTTTCATGTGAATTCACGAAAAAGTAACAGCAGTGTCGCCCAAAAGGATATGACTGCCGATATTTACTCATGTCCACCATGTTAGATTTTAAAATGGATGTAGTTTTAGCCTAAAACCGAACCTTGACATACCTACATCTTACCGTGTGTAATACGGCTGGGACTCAAAACAGACGTGTCGTACATGTTGTTGGCGGTTCTTAAAGTAGGCAGCGAACAATGTACAACTAAAGATACCTACCTAAAATAAAATCCTGCATAAATTACATTATGTATCTACTGTGCTTCATTGAGACGACATATGTGTCAGATGGTTCATTACTTTAGAACGAGCGACAGAGATCACGCATAAACCACGTAGGTTTCTGAGATCGCTCCGTAAACTTAGTTTAAAAAAAAAAAACATTTTTGTAGCATAGATAATCCCACCAAAAACCTTCTGTAAAAAAATTGGTTTCCTGTAAAGTCGGTATACGGGCGAAAGTTTTACGTGACAACGACTTTGAGTGGTAAAATAATTTTAATGTGAATATTCATTCGTATAGTAGGAAGAAGGATGAAATAATAGTAACAATTTAAAACATTTATTTATACAAAGAATTATATTTAAAACATAAATTTATACAAAGAATCTCGCACTGAATTTCATATTAACAAACGCGTGCCTTTCACTTTTTATGTCTGTCTCTCTCGCTCTTAGGCGGGCTAACCATGCCCGAGTGGAAGGGACGCGTGCCTCTCACTCGCTCTCATTGTGAGCGCATAACGTGAGCGGAGCGTAACGCAGTTTCTTGAAGTGTCACCCGGCAAACTAATTTATAAGACGTTGTCACGTCAAAAATTAGCCAAGTCTCGATGGAGCTGCTTGTTTATCTCTAAAAAGTAATGAAATCTAGACAAAGTCGTGCCAAGTCTAAGGTTCCTTACTGCGATTTCTTTATTACTTATTATAGTTAATGTTGTGTGACTTGGCCGTTGAACATTCTTTATAATTTAGTGAGTACAAGTCAATTTTGTTTACACGTAATGTTACATCTGTTGTAACTACTTATTTTATATCTGTTGTAACTCTCATATGTCTATGTCTCTATGTCAATAAAAAATAAGTCATGGCAAATTTATTTTTATTTTACATACTAATTTGCTTAAAATAGATTTCCTTTGTATACCCTTAACGAGAAGCATAAAACGATCACGGAATGCGGCTGCAGTCATTTTCTAATATTTCATAACGTGTCCCTATCAGGAAACTTGCAGCTTGTAATTTATTGTAATTAAATACGACGCAGTTCAAAATTTACTTGTACTTACTAACGTATAAAGAATGTTCAACGGCCAAGTAACACAACATTAACTATACTAATAAAGTAATCGCAGTAAGGAACCTTAGACTTGGCACGACTTTGTCTAAATTTCATTACTTTTTAGAGATAAACAAGCAGCTCCATCGAGACTTGGCTAATTTTTTACAAAAGGTTTTTGGTGGGATTTCACTTATTTTTCTAGAAACGTGGGCATATTGATTTATTTTATTAGATTTTGTTCGATTTTGCGTATTTCAGTACGTGCGGTATGTCGATCTCTAATAGTTTGGTTGGGCTGTTGTGTCTTCTAATCAGGGTCACTAGGTACTCCAGATCTTCGATTATCGTAGTTTTTATAGTTTTCCCTTTATGTGGCCATAAACCCTAACTCTGTACCAAATTTCAGCTCTCTGAGTTTATGGGATATACTAGTTCTATTCTGATGATCATGAGTGAGTGAGTGAGTGTCATAAATGCGAAATTTTGCTTTCGCTTAACTTTGGAACTAAATGACATACAGACTTAAAATTTTGGATTTTAAGTATGTGATCATAGCTTACTGGATGACGAAAATTTCTGGCTTCTGGTCTTATCCAGAGGTTCTCAAATAGGGGCCTGAAAATGCGGCGAAATGGTTCCAGTAAAGGATGGTACGGCAGTGTTTGCTTCGCGCTCGACTTGGCGGGGGCACGACCGTGCCCCCCGATAAAGAAAAGAAAAAACAACAGCCGAGGGGCAAATCCAATCCAGCTTTACTCGAACTATTATACCAATAAATTCAGGATAGCAATCGGTCGATATTGAATTCGCAGAGGCAGTATCACTAGTCTTGGGCATAGGACTGACTCGAGAGAGCTTCCAGTTGGTTGGTAGGGTACTTACCTTGCTCGAGAGCTAAGTTGAAGATATGACCTAAAAGTATAACCAGATGATCACTATAGCCATTTAAAAAGTAAGGAGGGACATTGTCCAGTCCGATTGCGCTCGTTGGCCTAAGCTGCCTCAGTCCCTGCACTTCATCCCTACGGGAAACATGTGAAGTTTGGACGTAGTTAGCGGAACTGTTTATTTACCAGATCTGGCGCAAGCACCGGCACGTCGCTGAGATAAACGTCGTAGATGTAGTCTGCAAAAGTGGCGGCTGCTTCCTCTCCGACATACTCTTGCCCCTGATGCGTCAATGCGTGACCCGAGATTCGAAACCACCCATCGATCTGTGGCCACTCACATGCTTCCAAAACGCACGCGGGATATATCTGATACTACCTTTAATGTTTTTCACAATGGCTCATGTAAGTTGTATCATAGAGCAAGTATTAGGTTGTATGTGCTACGCGGCACTATATGTTGGCTCTCAGCTTACCGAATGCGGGGAGTAGTCAGCAGCTGGCCTCTATGACGATTTCCATTTACGGTGGAGCTTTGCCTTAGTGGTGACATCCCTTATAATATTGCCAGTAAACCACACTGGATACCGCCTGGTAGCATGGTCTTCTGATCTGGCCTGGTCATAAATGTATTATGTAGTATGTATGTATTCTATTATGTACCTATTCTATTTTGTTTGTTAGGTTGTCTTGAAGAGTACTGAGTAACTAAGGTTTGGTTGTTGGCTATTAGTAAAATAAAATAGTACTGTCAAGGAAACAACACAGTGGGACTCAGGGGCAGTAAGTGATGGATGGAATCAGAAAAAAAATAAGTATCTTTATAACTTTATTAACTATTCGAATATTCGGATATTTTAAATGAATTATTCGAATTTGAAAATGAATATTCGAATATTCGAATTGCATCTATGGAATAAGGACTGGAGTGGGACATACAATTACATAGTAGGCTCATAATTATATACATAAAATAATAAGCTTATATCGTATCAAAGAGTATCGAGTACTTTACTCGGTATCGTTACGAAAGTATCGAGTATCGATACTTTTTTCTCTGCACTGCTGTGCTGCCTGTCGAGTGAGATTCGATTCGATTTCTATTTCTACGGTAGTGTACGTTAAACATCGATAGTTTGGTAATTCGATAGTATCGATAGTTTTACTAAAAACTATCGATAGTATCGATAGCCTATCGATAGTTTCATTTTTTTTGGCTAAGCGTGGCATATCAAGAAAATATTACACGTAACGGAGTTTTATTTTTATATTATTTTTATATTTATTTTTATAGAAATAGAAATAAAAAATCAGCATTTATCATAATACATACCTATGTTGCTATTTTGATGATTGATTTGTGACTTCAATTATTAAAGTCAAAAATCAATAATCAAAATAGCAGCTATTTTGTTTTATAAACAACATTTCGTTTAATCTCTTTTCTTTTAACCTATTTCTGCGTTATATACAGTTTGTTGATGTTTTCTCGCAACATTGAAGTTATAACAAATAACAACTTCAATGTCGCGAGAAAACATCCACAAACTGACTTTTTTCATGTAAATAAATTATATACGTACGGTAATTCCCTTACCATAGAACACAATCTCAAACCTGT
This sequence comes from Argyresthia albistria, assembly GCA_963457715.1. NCBI lineage: Eukaryota > Metazoa > Arthropoda > Insecta > Lepidoptera > Argyresthiidae > Argyresthia > Argyresthia albistria. Next base: position 8,739,786 of record OY735268.1, on the reverse strand, counting down.
ATGCCTCGCCTCTAGGGATGTAATAGTATTACTAGAGTAAACAATCGATCGATAGTTTAGAAAAACTATCGATAGTATCGATAGCCATTTACTATCGATACTATCGATAGTCTATCGATGTTTAACGTACCCTATTCTACGGCTGGGCTGGGGTGGTTGTTACGGGCCTGTCGTAGAAATAATCAGAAAATACAAATTACATGGAGACATGAGTGTTATTGTTGTAATAAAATTAGGCCCTCGGTTTTGGGCATCGTGATTATCCGGGTTGTGCCGCCACCTCTCGCGCGATCGTCAAAAAACCCAAATGGGTGAAGCTCTTAACTTGTTTTCTGTGCTGATAATGAAATTGAAGTCCAAGTTCAATGAAAGTGCAGTTTTTTTGAAGTACGGCATTGCCCTGGAGAAGCTGAAGGAAGTGAAATGGATGAACGAGCGAGCCACGGCGAACAAGGCCTATGTTCCCACCAAGGTACGATGAAACAATAACAATTAACAAGTGATACCTACCTATGGTCATTTAAAAACTTTTGGGCTTAGGCGTCGTTGCTGGGCGGTATTTTTTTTGTTTCCTAGCAACTATAATCCTCCTTCATTTGGCAGATTGATGTCAGGATTGAGTAATTTTTCTAGATTACAATACATGACTGCTACATAAACATCTACACATCAGCAATATGTATAAAATCCATCATCATTTTGACTCAATCACAATATTTCATAGTATTTCATACTTGCTGTGGTATAGGAAAGGAAAATTTCAAATAACAATAATAATATTAACTATATTTATTATGAGCCTACTATTTATTTATTATTCAAATGTCCCACAGCTGAGCAAATGCATATCTCCCCCTCTTCCACACATCTGATCCTGAGCGATCTACCTTCAAGCCTTATCTCATAGACATAGACCCAACTCATCACTCCATCCAATACCTGGGTTGGCAATGAACTGGCTGTAAAATGGCAAAACAACAAATGAAATGAAATGCTCTACATACATACAGAGCATCACACCTTTTCTCATATGGGGTGGCAGAGGCACAGCACGCCTGTACCCACTTTCAACCAGTGATTCAGTACTCCCTTTTCCGTGACAGTGGGCTTGCCCATCGCCGCAGCTATGGAATAATGAAATCCTTTCTCTTTGCATTTTCTGGGAGCCAATCTGTGACTCTCTTTGTCTACAGGAAATACATGCCTCATAGTGTCATTTGCTCCAGTTCAACCTTTGGTCAACCACTAATTTTTGAGTGGCAGCAAAACTTCTTCCAAATCTAACTGTCAGTATTCCTCCTCATAGCCTAAAAGTGATTATACAAAGGGTCTTTCTCAAGCAGTATCAATAGACCCTATTGAACTGATAAATCATAATCATTGTATGTAAAATCACAAATGATTCTTTCTCAGGGAGCTTATTGTGAGTGCTTGAGACAGACTCTCTAAAACTTTTAAATAGCCATAAAAATGGCTATAAATAAAATAACATAAATTTTATTCATTACACATTCTTGTTATGCGGTTGCAGTAAAACCTTGCTGTTCATTACACATTCTTGTTATGCGGTTGCAGTAAAACCTTGCTGTTCAAGAGTAATTGATATCTGCATGCTATTAACTAGATATTGGTTGTGATTTGGGAGGAAAATACACTATTACTAAAAAGGCAACTAAAGTCTCTAAACATCATAATGACGTCATTTTAGTTGTTATCAACAACTAAGATGACGTCATTATGATGTTTAGAGGCATTTTCCTTCCAAATAGCCCCCAGTGGCAGCTATTTGGAAGGAAAATGCACTAAACTAAAAAGGCAACTAAAGCCTCTAAATGTCATTATGACATCATCTTAGTTGTTGATAACAACTAAAAAACTTTAGAAGGCTAGTGGCCTTTTTAGTTTAGTGCATTTTCCTCCCAAATCACCCCCATTGCTACTTGTGTTATCTTATCTATGTATGTGTGTGTGTTTTTACTGCATACTGCATAAAACATGTAATAAAACACTCCAAATAATATAATCATAAATTCTGCAATTTTTTGGGTCTAATTAAAGTTATATTAAGTTAAGTTTACTACTACGGACTACTGCCTATTTGATTCCGAGGCTGATAAACAGCTTACCCACAGATCTCAAACATTCAATAAATCATACTAACATAAAATGGAAACTTAAGAAACATTTCTCCCTTTCCATCCTTAACCCCTAATTATAAAACTTTGTGTGAAATAAAAATACTTAGTTGTTGTATTGTAATATTACCAACTTGCTAGTTACTTGCTAATAGTGTAAATACCTACTTGTATTATTACTGCGTAACTCCGAACCACGCACAAACCTACGTGGTTTTTTGTGGTTCTTGCAAATGAACATGTATTATATTATGGTTTATAATTAAATAAAAAAAAATAAAAAATATGTAAAGGTTGAAATTACTTGATAAGCAGGAGGGTTACCACAATCTTTTTAGTGATTCAGATTAGGTTCTTAAAGATACATTAGAAACCTAAACTTTATCAGCATGAAACACTGATTTGCTGGAAGTACTAGAGATAAGCTCGCCTTTGTACACAATTTTTAAGTATTTCTTGTTTTTTTCAAATGATTGTGTGCTATAAAAAAATACGAAATTATGAAAACATTGCAGTAGTGGGGCCATACTCCAACCTCTAACCAATGCTGATTAGGTAGCTGGTAGGTAACTAATCTAATCCAAATAACCATGACTGTCTTAATGCAACTGTTGCTTTAATTAAAATAAAGCTCATTAGAGAGTATTCGGTTGAAAATGGTTACCATGGTGATGTGTCTAAGCTGTATCAGATCTAAATCGCTTAAAAGGATGGAGTTAACCCGCAGGTCGAACACTCCTACCTAAGTTAACATTTCGTATTGCACATTGTTCGCCAGGTGGAGAACGTAGCGAACGTGTGCACGCACGCGCTGTGCGTTGCGCCCGCGACGCTCGGCGCTCGCGAGCTGTTGACACGCTCGCTGAACGCGCCGCAAGCGATCGCGGCGGCTGTGTACGGGCTGGCGCTGTGTCTGCTGTTCGCCGTCTCGACTGTCTTCCATTCTGTGTGCTGCTGCGGGACTGAGACGTGAGTTAACACTTAGGCTTTAAACACAGATCACATAACAATATGGTGCAGACAGATTGGATAAATGAGCTTTCCAATCATCTATTGGCGCGCGGTGTCAGTGACAGGTGCATGGAACAACGCTTGATGAACAAGTACTCTATGCCCGTCCAAAGTCCACGGCCCGCGATTTTCAATCTACCTACCCACATCGAACAAAACCTGTGAAAAAACATCACTATGGAAGTGGAATGGATGAACGGACCTTTGAGTGGAGAATGAAAATAAAATAACTTTAGCATTGCATATTTTCACAAAAATATATAAATGTAATTGTTATATGGTACTCCAGGTCTTAGCGATTAACTATTTTAATCAATTCGTGTTTAGTAAGTTGACTGTTTGATACCTGAATAAAATAAAATAAAAACCCCCGCATAAAACCAGTCTTCCAGTTTCATCACCAGGTCTCATCATCAGGTGAAATTAAAAGGTCTCATCACAACGAATCTAATGAGCCCAAATTCGATGGGTTTTCTAGTAAGCATTATAGGGTTCCCGCTCCCACCTTCGAACTCCATCATCAGACCAGCTCATACTCATACTCATACTCATATATTTATTGCGTCATTGTGGTACACTTTTACAAAATTATATCCAGCTCGATGGTACCATAAGAACCAGCTCCAAGTAATCTACTTTCGAATAAAAAACAACATTGAAATCGGTTCACCCGTTTAAGCTCCACGTGCTGAGAGACAGACACACAGAGTGACTCACACGTTAAACACCCCACCTAACACCCCTTTTTCCTTCGTCGGGCGGGGGTTAATAAAAGGTCGATGTTTATGACAGGTTCGTTGCATTAAGTTGCGTAGATATGGCGCCCCCCCGTAAACGTCACTCATCACATCAGCTAAAAGACTGTACGAGGCAAGCGATCGCAGCCGGGTGCTATGGACTGGTGTCATATTTGCTGGGTTTACTGTCTTCCTTACTACGCATTGGCTGGCTGTTATCAAAGTAGTCGTAAAATAGGTAGTAAAGTAGGAAAACAACGGACAGAGCTATTAGTTACCGCATTGCTTGCTATGCCTCTCACTTTCCTGCGATATAAGCCAGCCAATAAACTCCGCATGAATGAGACGTGTTTACTCACTTGCATCCTGTATGTTAGTTCACTCTTGGGCGAAGGCATCACCTGGCACAATAATGCCGTCCCAGTCTAGGCCTCTACCTCCTCAGTGTCGGTTTCCTTTGCATTTTGCATGACGTGATCTCTATGGACCTTTCACACTATCACACTCGAAGATCGAGTCCGTAACAAAGAAATGCGTCGATAGCCTAAGGTCCAAGATGGCGGAAACGTGGTGGTTCTACCGGGGCAGCCAGATGGGTCGATGACGCGATGACAATATCAATATCGCGGGGAAAATCTGGATCCGATTAGCACAGGACCGGATAATTTGGCTCAAAAAGGAAGAGGCTTATACCCAGCAGTGGGCGAATGATGATTATGATGATGACCTTCAAGTGACCTTTGATAAATCATGTCATAACATTAACTACTAATTGGATGGGATTCTTAGGCAAGAAACAATTAAATGTTTTCTTATTACTCTGTTCGATACTATACTTACAAACAACTTTATCAAGTTATTATCAATCACACATCGCACTCGAATGCTATTTGCTGGGTTCGAATCCCAGCCGAGGAGAAAAATGTTTGTGACGTCGCGTCGCTATTCCCAGTTCCTACGATGCAAGGCAACATACTATCCGCCATAAACAAGGTTAGTGGCTGTTTGTATCTGTATAGAAATGTTTACTTTTATGTAATCCACTCAGTCGAATTATAATCAATTACATTACCGGCTGTCGGCGTCCCGGCAAATGAATGGATTACCGATAGATAAACAAGTCGATTTGGCCGCGGGGCGAGGGGGCGAGTGCAAGGAGGTCAGTCGAAACAATAGATCACACCCACTTGAAAGTGACCTGAGAGCCGATTCTATTTGTAGCTCGAAAGGCTAACCTCTGTCAGAGAGTGTGAGATACAAACAGGAGAACATGTGTACAGTTTGTGAGTGTTGACTGTTTATTGGGTTCATTGGCGTGCTTTGGGTGAGGCCATACACAGCAGTGACTGTGATTTATACAACAATGATAAGACGATTAGCTTTTCCGCTTCTTACCTCTTTATCGCTCACTTTATAGACAGTATCACCATTTATTGCCCACACCATCCCACTGCTGGGCACGCCTCTTTATATCGCCAATCCTCACGTGCCACCCCCATTCAGGGCCGTGATTCTACAAGCGAATCGTATGACAGTGGCGAGGGCTCAGAATTCCGGTTTAGACTTGTCGACCGCATCGGGACGGACGTGCCGTGCCGCCAGCTACATGCTGACACGCGATTCGCTTCCAGAATCCGGCCCCCCTGTGCGATCCCGTCTTGCTTCACAACCCCACCCGTCTGTTGCAGCAAGGTGCGCCGCCTCCTCCACCGCTGCGACCGCGCTATGATCTACATCTTCATCGCCAGCTCGTACTTCCCCTGGCTGACTGTCGGCACGCTGTCCTGCTGGATGCTCCGGGAGCTGCGCTGGGCCATCTGGCTCCTGGCCGTGTTGGGCATCACGTACCAGCAGATCTTCCATGAGCGGTACAAGATGCTGGAGCTGCTGCTGTACCTGGTCATGGGGCTGGGGCCGGCGGTGGTCATTGTCACATCGAATGTACGTCTTTGCACGCTTTGTTTGTTGCGCTTTGGCTAAGATATTGTGGTGTGTGCCTGTTGTATAATGAAAATGTACAGGTTTAGATTCACTATACTCCGTATCCTAAAGCGGTATTTACACGATCAGTTCTATATCCAATCAACCCACAAGCCGAACGCATGGTGTAAGTAAAAAACAGACAACGAGAAAGGAACCGTTTCAAGAAACGGCCCGAATGGCGGGATCTGACTCCAGAGAGAGATAGCTTATTAGAGGTGTCGGGGTGTAGGAGGGAGACTGCGTCCAGGCAAGGCAGCTGCGGTAGTAGCAAAGTACTGTAAAGATCCGACGGCCGTTCCCGTGCCCAGGTAGAACTTGTGTGTGTGCATGAACCTTAACAATGGATATTCTACAACAGAGGCTATATCCAATTGACTGCGCCTGCGGGGGAATGCGGCTCGCCAAACGTTTGTTGTATTCAACAAACGTTCGCATACGCAACCTATGTACGATGACGGGCTGCCAGACAGTTTTACAGCGGCTGACCAATCACAGCTCTCTTACCTCGTCCCCCGCCGCCCGTAAATTGGTGAGTTGTGTTTCAAAGGAAAATGTATCTATGCGCTCTCCACTGGATAAGTGCTCCCTGGTGACATGACATCGGGCATCAGTGGAACAATTACTTGTAAAACACAGTAAAACGGTAACGCATGATTAATTTAGGATTTAGGCAAAGGAGGGTGTGTATTGATCTTTCGAATAATTAGCATTAGCTTGCGAGTTGCCAGACATATTTATTTGATCACTTAAGTATGACTTAAAATTAATATTAATTAGATGGAGAGGGAACAATGGAAAATAACTGGTCCCCTGTTCACTGATCCGTCGTGCCGTGCGTGTGGTCTTGTTGCACAGCAAAGTCTATTGTTACACGTGCTTGGTCTCACTGAATATGTCGTGCTTGTCAGAAGATGTCACATAAAGTACAGTCCACGTTTCAGAAATGTAAAATATGACAGACAACATTTTCAACACATGGCACACCTTGAGGAAACCAGCAAAGAATACTTGATATATAAATATCCATACTTCTAAGTGTCTCATTGGGTTTGTCTGTCTGACTGAACTGTAGGACTTTATTTGTATGTCCAGGGGCGAAGGTTGAATTTCTTACTGAGGATGCGAGTTTACGACGAAGCTATGCCTGCTTTGGAATGTTAATCAAAATCGTACAATATAGTAATCTGTAAGCAACTTGGCTCAACCTACATTCGGCTTGAATACTTGGTTTATATCGGAAGTTCCCACAGAGACCAAAGCCTAATGTACACAGAGCACAGACTGCTGCTCAAAAAAAGTACGACTTAAATACAATACTGGCGCTCTGTCTGTTCCCGTTCCTGAGCGAGATAGTAAAGTCAAAATTGAAGTTTTCGAGGCCCAAGTGACTAAAATATTATTACTTTGAGCCTTACTTAGCGGCTAAACAGATCTATAAATTGGTTATGTATCATTCCACCATCTAAACGTTGTGCAAAAGCTAGTTTTAGCGCGGCTCACCTTGACACGCAGATCTAAAGTCTCCGGCGGCGGCGGTAGTTAGCATACGTAAGGCTTTACTTATATTTAGGTATGTCACCTGCTTTAACTTATCCGAGACTCGTGCTTCCTGGCAAGCGCTTGTATGATTTGTTTCGTTGCATAACGTGTTACGTGCATATAATAAACTGCGTACTATATACGTACGTGTAGATAAATTAGATTAAACGTCGCGTGACGTGAGTTCACGTGAGGCTATATATGTAAACATGTTAACTGTACGTAATCCCTGGCCACTGCCTGTACGTACTCCCTCCCAAGTCCAAGTCCCTCCCTACTGCCGCCCAATCTAGGAAATTTGAAATATTGATTGACCTATTGACAGTCCCCTTGATAGTAGATCCACGCGTACAGCCTTTAGTTATTGTTGTAAACGTACAGCTGTCCAACGATCTTTTGGCGTGCGGTGACAGATGAAACTGTAGATTTTTGACAGGATCATTGCATGAGGTTGCGTAGAAGTGACGCCCCCCTGTAAACGTCACTCACATCACACACCAAAAGATCGTTGGACGAGTATAATAATAATAAATAACACGACTGACTGCGCGGCTTGATACTCTGATTAATTTCTTGTAAGTTGCTCTCAATGTATCAAAGATAAGACTGTTTAATAAATACAACTGAAATAAAAAGTTTACAATTGTTTTCAGCGCCCTTGATCGGTCTATTTTAGTTAACTACCTATGTTTATGCTGGATCGTTTCTGCTGTTGATGATAGTTGAGCATTGTTAGTTTAGTACTAAACTAACTGGAGTGCGTGCGATGTGAATGTGGATGCAATCAGTATATTATTTCATTGATTCTGTTTGCATGTTGCTAAGTATAAATATATGTATGTGTATACGATGTTTCTGGTAATTATCATTATACATATGTTTGTACTATTGCGTTATCTCCATATTGAAATGAAAGATTCACATCACGCAATGATTCCATTTGAACATTTCCATCTATGATTGAATATACTTGTTGCCACTCGAATGTAATTTAGCATTAGATGGCCACACGTGTTTTAATTGCTAATTGCGGACTGTTTATAAATATCTCGCGGTTCATGTCGTCAAGATGACGTCCAATAGATAGGTATAGCTCGCGGCTCTTTCCTATTTACAATATACGAGTAACAAAATAAGTTGGTACAGTACGTACGTACAGAGCACTACCAACCATTCATATATCTATCTATTTGCTAGCTAGCTAGCAATATATTACTGTTTGGGGTTCCGTACCCGACCCGAAAGGTGCCAAATGGGACCCTATTACTAAGCCTCCGCTGTCAGTCAGGCCGTCTGTCCCTCAGCTCACGCCCGCCCACAGTAAGGGCCAGTCTACATTGGTCAAAAACAGTGGTGTAAACGGATCGGACAGTGGCGAGTCAACTTGGCTTTCATATAATATCGCCACTGTCCGATCGGTTTACACCACTGTACTGTCCACTGTCCTTGACCAATGTAAACAGGCCATAACAGATGGACTGTTTCTATTGTGACGTCGCTGTTTATAGTTCCCCAGAGACAATGTTTTTTGTTTCTTGCGATTTTAGTGCCAATCACCAAGCTGGGGCCCATACAGTAATCTGTACTGGCAAACTGTTGTTTTGATAATAAAGTTTATTTTTTATAAATGTTTATGTTTATCTTACAGCACCAGCTGCCAGCCATGCACGACCTGAAGCTCGGAGGCATGCTATACCTCGTCGGGGTGTTCTTCTTCAAGTCCGACGGGCGCATCCCGTTCGCGCACGCCATATGGCACACCTTCGTCGCCATGGCGGCCAGCGTACACTACCTGGCGATACTGCGACACCTCTTCCCCGAACTAGAATCTCAATGAAGACTGCCACTAACGATTAACCTATTGATTCTCCATTAGTACATACGGCTCTCTACTCTATTTTTACAACGGAGCCACCGATCAAATAACAATGATCGCTCGCGAATGATTCAATGAAGTCTTTCGAGGGGGTCTTTCAAACAGTTTCTTTATCGTTGGGTCAGTAACCTTTAGATGTTAGTGGCTCCTTGTGTAGTCATCTCCCGGTTTAGATAATGTCCTTGGCCAACGTTCTGTGCTGTGCTAAAGTTGTTGATTTAATTTAATCGGTTCTTGCAATTCACCAGCGCACGTGGGTCTAGGCCAATGCGCTCTCACTGCTTGTGATTTGCTTGAATTTAGTTGAATGTTAGGTTTATTGTTAGGTAAATTGTTCTCTGTCGAGAATGTGAAAAAAAAAACATTTCGGGTCTTCGATGTTTAGACTTTTGATAATGATCATACGTTGCTGACTGCTGTTTTAGATTCCCACGATGCAGGGTATAGTGTGGGGAGAGAAGCAATGTATCTTTCTGCCTGTTTTCATCGTTATTTCGTTGTAGGTAGATTGTCTTCACGCTCTACACGAATATATTCGTTATCTTTTAAGTATGTTATCTTACGTTGTATCTGAACAGTCGAACGTTCATAATTACGTATGTTACTGTTTAAACTGTCTGATTGTGATAGCTGTGTGTGTCCGAAAAGCGGATGTACTGATGTACGGGTCATTTGAAGCTGATAGAATTATGTTCTAATCGGAGTGTAGGTTATTTACAAAATTTATAATTTATCTGACGCTATCCCTGAGTTGCGCGAAACTATTTTGAGGTCACCTTACTGATTTAAGGGCAAGAATCTCATGGGATTGTCATTTGTTTCTGATGTTTCATGCAACTCAGGATAAATCGATTGAAACTTTAGCGTGCTGTCAGCTTCAAACGGACAAAATGTGTTATCTCAGGAAGGACAAGAGATTCTTGTCAGTATGAACTTCCTTTAGTGAAAACGGTAAAGTGGCTTCTTAGCTTGACCACAGGTGATTGGTTGAATAGGTTATGGCAAGGTAAAGTTAAGAGTTCAACCCCGCGTCGTTAAATTTATATAGTGATTTATCGTTCAGTATAGCTGCAAGACCTTGTTCAAGATATTAACTATTAAAATTTAAGTGGTAGTAAGTAATTAATTTATTGTTGGCTGTAGAACCTACTGTAAATTTGTAACTAGTTGTTTCTTAGAATCTCGAGACCAATTCTTCTAATTTAAATGTGTATGAGAAGTTTTTAGAAACTTTTATTAGGAATTCTTATACGAATACAAATTTTTTAGTAATCGATTTTATACACCCCTTTGTGAATTTTTCTTGAACTAGTTTTAGTGTAGTGTAGGTTGTACACGATGTAGGTAGTCCAATGAACCATCATTTAATGTATTGGAAATACTATGATGATGAAGTGTAAAAAAATATTAGAATATATCTAGTTTACCTTTAGGTACGATTCCATAAATATGTACATACATACATACATAGTACGTAAAATGTTTATCATACTTTCCGTTTATTTGAATTACTTGTATAATTTATTTTTTTATTTTTACATTGCAATTGTTGTCTGTTCAATCGTTCAGTAATTTCCTCTACCGCTAGACTTCCAAATTGCCATTTATTATTTCGGTAAGTTACGAGTTTCATGCGCCGTGTTTTTTACGTATGTATTTTATAGATCAGTAAAATATGACAAGCGTGTGTCGTTATGTGGGCATTGTTTGTGGTAACTAGGTGGTGGGGGAGTTAACTATAGAAAGTTGACATGAAGTTGAAAAGTTATGGCGCCCGTGTTAATGGTATCAGGTAGGTATATCATGTCCGATAAGTCCACATCTTGTTTATAACAAGACAATCGCCTATTTACCACAACAGAAAGTTGTCTTCTGTCCGATGGCTCACATACAGACCCTGGTATTGTCCGATAGAGTTCGTCATGCAATGGACGGTCGACAACCTTTGACATTTCCTACAAACGGCCCACACTTTAAAAGGGTCGCGAATCTATTATTGAATTTACATGTTCCCGCTTTGCTTGGTTACGTTGGAATAGTTATCGTTTAGTATACGAAATGAGATCTATATTTACACAAAATAAAATAATTATTTGAATTTTACAAACACACATTGGTACATAATAATGATGTTACCGCAATTTCTAGTCATAGAAATACGTATTTATACTATGTTTAACATGGATTTTATTTGTGATTGAACAAGAGGGAATATATTTTACGTTTATGTATTTAGTTAACATATCAGATTTAATTATTATTTTATGGCCGGTTACAAGTATAGTCCCAAAAAGCTATATGTGGCAGATTCACCGGTAATGTTACATGCAAAGCATAAAATTAGTGACATACAATATTCATGGTTAATAGGGCTTATCGGGTCATTTTGAAACAGGCCCTTAAAGTCAAGAAGACCGGTAAGTCAAGGTTGACACAGGGTAATAATAATTTGGTAAGAAATGTTTAAACTTATGCTAATTTGTGAGCCACAGGCACTTATTTCGTGTGCTATGCAGTAATATTATTTTTCATTTAATGATACGTCTTCTGTGGTGGAAACGTGGATTTCCGTTCGGATAACAGTTTAATTTAGTAACTATTTTTTTTGAGCTTAAAATCCTCATTTTATTAATATGCTATCAACAATCAAAATTGGGTATATGGGTTTGAATGATAAAATACATTCAGTAGGATTATAATCTAGTTGCTAGATGCTAGCATCTCTTGTTACCTACCTACCTAATACATATTATTTTGTGTAGATCATCAAATTAAAGTGCCAATGATTTTATATTATTGTGAGCGCTGTGAGTTGACAATTCTGTAATTATACTCGCGCGTTTGTAACTAAAAGAAAATCTATATTATCATAAGCCCGTTGCAGACCGAAAGCTAAGCGAACCAATTTTAGCTTAGTTCGCATAGCTGACACATTTTGTTATAACTACTTGTGTGCAAACTATGCTGTATGTATGAAAATTAATGCTTCGCGAGCTAAGCTACTAAGCCTAGCTTTGTGTGTGTGCTACCGGCTTTACTGAAATATTTAATAATCTCAAGAACTTATTAGTTTAGGAACCTATACAAAGGTAACTAGTTCATAGCCGACCGAACTGCAGACGACAACTGTCGCGAGACTAGTTACTACGAGTTAACGTACGACATGTTTGAGCGTGAGAGTGGTAGGTGCTTAAGAGCTTATTACATTACGCTGTCGGCAGGGCACGATTTGTATAGACGTCTCACTCATGCATGATGGAACGACTAGAAAGTGACAGTGAGTCAGACAGGGCCCTGCCGACAGCGTAGTCTAATAGGCCCATTACTGCTTACTACTACTACTACTCCAGTATAATAATGCTTTCAAGGTGCGCTGCTGGTAGTGCATCAAAAATGTTTGCGGAGGCCCACGTGAACATCCATGCTTTGTTGCGCTACAGAATGGTCTCTATAGTGGGCTGGGCAGGCTGAGGGGATGTACCAGCAGCCTCCTGGAAGTATAGGCAGACAGCGTGGACGGCCATATCTTGGCTCACTGGTAATCTAGGCTGTGTGCGTGTTATTTGGGTGTATTTGTGTAAAACTAATGTTTTTAATTAATGCAAATATTAATTGTATTGTTGTAATTTTTCATGGGCGTAGGTAAGCCTGAAATAAACGATTTCATTTCACTACGCTCGCTCGGCTGCGCACTAGCACCTATACAATGTAATGCCGGTCCTCCACTGCGAGCGGAACGGACTCCGTACGGAGTCCGCTTAGCTCGCAATGGCGAACTGCATATGAGTGCTTCCATTGAGAAAGTGTTTTTTTTGTATGAAGTCCGGTCCGCTCCGGGTCCACTTCCGCTCATTTCTCTTTTTGTATGAAGTCCGGTCCGCTCCGGGTCCACTTCCGCTCATTTCTCTTTTTTAGTGGAGGCCGGCATGACCAGGGGTATAGAATCAGAGATTGTATTACGAGTCCAAAACCATCTTTGTTTATACAGGGTGTAACAGAAAGGGGTGTACAAGCCGAAAGAGGGTTGTTAGGGACATCATTCTGAACAACTTTCACTATGGGACTGACTTGATCAGAGCAACTTTATTATTCACTCCACCATACAGATCAGCTGAGCGCTGGGCCCGAAATGTACTGAGTTAATAAAAACTAAGTTGCTCTGATCAAGTCGGTCCCATAGTGAAAGTTGTTCAGAATGATGTCCCTAACAACCCTCTTTCGGCTTGTACACCCCTTTCTGTTACACCCTGTATACCCTTGGGTCATAATAGTATAGCGGCGTTATTTATTTGAAGGATTGTGATATTTGACCTAGCATAGCCACATATAGCAATGCTAGCATAGCCACGTATAGCAATGCTAGCATAGCCACGTATAGCAATGCTAGGCTAGGGACAAATGAAAGTTTCCATGATCCTCATCCTCTACTTCCCCACCGTCTAGGAACCTTCCACTACCTTCGAAAAATACCATGTAGGTAGGCTGTTGTACAAGTTCATATCCATAATGCTTATTACAAGTGAACTACTGATAGTGCCACGCAGTAGTGCCTAGGGAAATAAATGAAATTATCATAACCACATTATGTGTACCTACTGTTAAATTCTTGTAATAGGTACTATCATGATGATAATTTCATGGTACGATTAGGATCTGATTTATAAACATGTAATCCAGTGAGTTACATTTTGAAGTTACAAGTAATTTCATAATTGTTACCTTTGTTAATGGACTCAGGTGTGATGTGACTCAGGTATAGTTTTGTAGAGGCTTTTGGGAATTCAATAAATTTTTACAAAAAAAAAAGAATTTTTGTGTATATTTATTTTAAATAAATACCCCTGTTTTTGTGTTAGTTAGTTCTGGAACAAATAGGTAACTACCTACATTTGGTTGTGTGATGTGATTTTCTGTAAAGAATATAGGTTATGTTATTAACTGATTAGTCAAGAGAACTGAAATAAGTAGGGAAAAATAGAGGTAAAATACATAGATGTTTTAATAAAATTACATTTTTGACACAGTTTTTATGCCTAGAATCTCTAAGCACTTCTCCATAACACTGGCAGTGACTTCGCACAACATTAACCTTTCATAAAATATTTTAACAATCTTTCCTTCCTTGTCTTTTTCAACACAATAGCACTTGTCGTAAAACTCAGTGAAAGCTGACGAAATTTCGTACAAATACTCGCAAAGACTGTGCAAGAACAAGTCCCCTGAAACCTTAAGGATAACTTCAGGGTACCTGAGTAGGACTTTGCCAAGTTTCCATTCAGCCTCATGTGCAAGTTTAAACCCAGACTCTTGAGCTTCAGCCAGCAAAGTGTCTGTAGATATCTGAGCAGTTCTAGCTATAGACCTGATTCGCGTGAGAGCATACAGAAGATAAACAGCTGTGTTGCCCTTATCATCCAGCATCTTGTCAAAGGAGAAGACATAGTCATTGACTCTGTTGTGGGACAGATCTGCATACTTGATGCACCCATATGCAACCGCTTCCTGAGCCTTCTTAAGCTCTTCAGCAGTCAACACCTTGTCTCTACCTTTCTCCACCAACTTGTCCAAAGACCGTTTCAAACCTTCATCTAGCAAATCTATCAGTTTTATAGTATCTCCAGACCTTGTCTTGAATTTCTTCTTATCTTCCCCTAGTACTACTCCAAAACCAACATGCTCCAATTTCTGGTCACTTCTGAGAATACCAGCTCGTCTGGCGCATGCATCTATAATCACAAAATGAGTGCTCTGTCCAGCATCAGTTACATAAATAAATCTGTCACCTTTTTCTTCATCTACTCGTTGTTTGATAGCAGTTAGATCTGAAGTGTCGTATGTGTAGCCACCATCTGATTTTACAACAGTTAGAGGTATACCATCATGTGTTTCAGCATTTCCCCACATGATCCATCTGCCCTCATCTTCCTCTAAAAATCCCTTTTCTTTCATTTCTTTGACCACTGCATCCATCCTGCTCTGGTAAAACGATTCTCCTCGGGCAGTAATTTTGATATCAAGTCTGTCATATATTTTCTGGAACTCTTGCCTGGAGACATCACAGATCTTTGTCCAGGCAGTGATGTAGTCAGGTTCTCCAGTTTGCAGTTTCACCACACAAGCATATGCCCTCTTCTTAAACACCTCATCCTCATCAAATCTTTTTTTGGATTCTTTGTAGAAAGCTTGTAAGTCTGAGATGGGTGGTGAATGAGTTTTGTAGTCAGGGAACATGTCTTGTAGATGAGCAATAAGCATTCCAAACTGAGTGCCCCAGTCTCCCAGGTGGTTGAGCCTCAGCACATCATGGTCGAGGTACTCCAAGAGACGACAGATGCTGTCCCCGATGATGGTGGACCTCAGGTGACCTACGTGCATCTCTTTTGCAATGTTTGGTGATGAAAAGTCAACAATTACCTTTTCCTTTTTCACTGCAGGAGGTTTGACTCCAAATCTCAGCAAACAATTCAGCACATGTTCTGCCAGTGATTTATTCAAGAATATATTAAGAAAGCCTGCTCCGGCCACTTCTATTTTATCAATAAACGGTGATGATGGTGTTTTGTTGAGTATGTTATTGGCAACCTCCCTCGGATTTGTTTTTATGTTCTTAGCTTTTAGTAGCTGAGAAATGCCCATAGCAGAATTACACTGGTAGTCTCCAAACTTGGGATTGTTACCGGACAGAGTAATGACCACTGGTGGGTCCTCTAGGTCTGGGTAAGCTGATGTAATGGCAATTTCAAACACGTTTTTGAGCTCATCGACAATGCACATGTTTCCTTCTACAGAATTGATGTCTGCAACTAAAGTTGGACGTTTTCTAGGTTCCTTTTTGATTGACTTACCAGAACTCTCAGCTTGTATCGCATTTTCGAGAATGGCAAGACGATGTTTAAGTTTTTCATTTTCTGTCTGCAGCTTGTCCAGCCTCGGTTCACCCACGAAGCTCAGGTCACCTTTCGTCAGTTGGTTCAATTCAGCCTCGATCGCTTTAGCTTCTTTCTCTGCTTTGCTCGTCCGTTCTTCAAGTTTTTTATGTTCTAAGTCCGCCATCGTGAACGCCGGTATATTATAAACAATTGCAGATCAAATCAAAAGTAACAGTAAACGTAATTGGACGAAAATAAGAAAGGGCGACGGACGCGTGCATCAGCATCAATATAGAAAAAAGTTAAATTATTTATTGTTATTTTTAGGTTAGTTGGCCTGGCCTGTCACACTGACAAGTGACAATGACATCTGGGGTCGCGTTCCGTGACATCGCATCGCCGTCTCAGTGCCATAATCGATTACAGCGTCTATACCCTATCCAACATAGGATAACCTCTGACAGCTCTCAGTGTCAAAACACGCCAAAGTATCGTATTTATCGACGGTAAAATGTATAGAGACTAGCTCCTCCACGGATGTAGAGTCTGGCTAGTGAAAGAAATCCCAAGAAAACCGCGGCAAATTTAAAAAATCCTAATGTGCCGTATCACCAAACAAAACTGGTTTAATTTTAATGGTTGATGGTTATATTAATCATCTCTAGTTTTGACACTGACAGCTGTCAGAGATTATCCTATGTTGGATATGGTATAGATGAGTTACAAGGTGATCTGTTCTAGGTTTCACTGGTGTCTATGAAAAAGTAGAACTCTTTCGTTGGTAAAATCCGGGCTAAAGCGGGGTTTTCACGATAAGAATATGCTCGGACCGTGTGCACTCGGATGACTACTCGGATGCAACTCGTACCGTGTAAACCCATCATCCGAGCGCACTCGGATATCGACATCGATCAGAGTGGACTCGGACGCTGCTCTATTCGTCCGAGCGCACTCGGATGACTTTTTAAAAACAAAATGGCGTCATCGAAGAAAAACAAAGCGGAGATCAGAATAATCGGCCAAGTGCGAGTCGGAGTCACGCACGAAGGGTTCCGTACCATTATCTATAAAAAACCGCAAAAAAAAAATATGTATGGGAGTGGGAGCCCCCCCTAATTATTAATTTAAAATTATTTTAATTATTTATTTTTGAAGTAAATAGTATAGGTACTCAATATATTGTGAACATTTTAAACGTCTACCTGCCACCATTATCAATATCGAGCAAAAATTAGCAAAAAAAATCACGTTTGTTGTATGGGAGCCCCCCTTAATATTAAATTTATTTTGATTTTCAGTATTTGTTGTTATAGCGGCAACAGAAATACATCATCTGTGAAAATTTCAACTGTCTAGCTACCACGGTTCATGAGATACAGCCTGGTGACAGACAGTCGGACGGACGGACAGACAGCGAAGTCTCAGTAATAGGATCCCGTTTGGCACCCTTCGGGTACGGAACCCTAAAAAAGAGGACAGAACGGGATACAGTGCGCTTTTTAGAACACTACGAAACCGAGGAAGTGTTATGGAACCAAACTTTATTAATCTGCACTCGGTCCGAGCGTACTCTTAAAACTCGTGAAAACCCCGCTAAGCCCTTCAACAGGCAGTATGCTCTATTCTCAGGCCATGTCAGTTAAAAACATTTGGTTGCCCCGGTAACCAAGGTCAAACAAACAGCGGCAAAAAAAATGTTTCAAAACTCGCAGTAGGTAATGAATTTCATTGAAACGGTACTTAATATAGGTCGTTAACTTTGTATTTACATACAACATTCATTTTGTATAAGTTTTGTTGTCATTTATAAATGGCTATTGAATTATAGTGTTAATTCCATGCAGCCAAAATTAAATTAAAAGTTTGTGATGGCTAAAGGATGGCACAACAGAACAGGTTTGAATACATAAACAATGATGGGGATGCTCCTTTCTGGCTTGAAGACATTACCCAGTAAGTTAAATCGATTGCATTTCTTGCTTCTTGTAGAAAGGTACCCTCTACCAAAACATCAAGGACAAATTAGTAAATAAATATTCCTCTCATATAACGAACACCAAACAGCATGATTAATTAACTACCACCTATACCTACAGCTAAACTAATCTATTTTTTCATTTCCGCTGTATTCAATACGTACTTATTAGGTAGACAAGTACATGCATTCGTTTCCGCTAGCTAAGGGTGTTTACGTTTACTTTAGTTCGCACCCAAGGCCACCTTTTCAGGCTATCAGCCTATTCTTTGTGAATTTACTTTACCTTGGCTACATTGTTAGTTTCGGTCTATATTTTGGTCGGCAAAGGTCTGATAAAGACGGCTTGGTTGCAGGAAGATGAAAGAGACTCACATAAAAAACAGTAGCGAAGAATCATCACCCTCTACTGAAGAAAATAAGTTTGGTAGCGTTAAATTGGACAACCACAGGTAACGTGTAATCCCACTAATATAATAACTGATCCTACTTTCAGACGCGGTCCCCCAAATCATTCGCGTCAACTTGAAAAATCTCTTAAAACTTGACGGTTTCCAAATACATATTTCGAAGAAATTGTTACTCGACACATGAAATTTCCAGGGCGGCTAGCGCCGCCCATGGAATCCTCTACAGTTGGTACTCGTCGCTCCATTGTGTATTCATGTAAAATTTCCGGGGCGGCTCGCATCGCCCATGAGATCTTCTAAAATATTCATTGAAATTTCCAGGGCGGGTGACATTGCCAATTACTTCTTACAAAGCACTGGTTGCTTGAGTTACTAGCCATGTGAATTTTCCAGCGTCCCTATCCCGAGCTCCTTACTCGGCTTGCTAGACATGTGAAATTTCCGGGGCGGCTGATATCTCTAGTCTAGGCTAGCGCCACCCGTGCGTTCCTCTAAAGAGCTCGTTATATCGGCTTGCTAGACATGTGAAATGTTCGGGGTGGCTTGCCCCGCCCATGCGTTTATCTAGCTAGGGAACTCGTTATTCGGCTTGCTAGCCATGTGTATTTTTTGGGGCGACTAGCGCCGCCGCCCATGCGTTCCTCTGAAGAGCTCGTTGCTTGGCTTGCTAGACATGTAAAATTTCCGGGGTGGCTGTAGCCGACCCATGTGAAATGTTGTATAATTGATACGTTTGTTTATTTGTTTGTTTATTTGGGAACTGAGTCCACAGCACGATATATATTATTATAACTTAAAAATATGATTGAATATAGGCCAATTAAGGACTCTTAATACGTTAATAACCTACTCCGACCTACAATATTATCCTCAGGTTAACACGTAGAACTTCACTGGACACAACAATGGATATGCTAATGAAGCCCCAACCACCCTCAGTAGCACACTCGGCTGGCACTCTAAGAAACAATAAAAGTAAGTGTACGTAACTGGTTCGCCGACACATCTTATATAACAAACAATAGTTCGCCATTGTTCAGTCGTTCGAGCGGTGTGCTTCTGCGAGACAAGGGGAGCACTTACATAGAAGTAGTGTACTTATTTAAGGAATCTGAGGATTAATTCTTGTCATTCATAGGTCGAGCAAGAAGATGTTTTTGTAACATGTGTGTCAGTAATAGAAGTCCCTGTATCTACCCTCTGTCATGTTGAATAACTGGCAAAACTTGCCACTCCCTAAAGGAAAAATCGTGGCGCTATGTAGGTAGGTATATTATACATACTATGTTTAATGAACCCCAGGTTACGGCACACTCCACGGCGGGCGTCGGAAGTTCGGAGCCCGAAGCAAGCTGGACGGGGGGGACCCCTCCAACGGAGGCTCTAACGACTTCCTGACGGATCTGCTGCCGCACTACGCGACGCCACGGCACCGGCGCGGACACCTTGACGACGACTTTCAGGACGTTATCTTGGGCTCGCGTACGTTTTGCCATAAGAAAATATTCACGGCAATTAAAAACCCGGTTCGAAGGACCAAATTCATCAGAGTTTTGGGCCTTCAGCCTGTGCATACCTTCTGTAAATTTTCAGTCCAGCGTAAAAAGTGAGAGGGATCAGATTGAGATAATTGAAATTATTTCCAGGATTCCAAGACACCACCAACAACAGCAAAAAGTTTACTGCTAAAGACAGTACATCCAAAAGTAATCAAAACGTAAACATAAAAAATACTACAAAAATGCCATTCAAAAAGCAATCCTCACTAAGTTCAGTACCAAGTAAAAAGTCGCACGAGAAGAAGGCAAAGAGTGAGTTCATAATCCCAGAACTACCTTCTGGAAGACTCCTGGAAATAAAAGTGTTCTCCAACTGGGGCGATAAGTACTTCGTCGGGCTCAACGGGATTGAGATGTTCGATTCTGAAGGAAACCCTGTTGTCGTTGAGAAGGTAGGTCACTTACCTATTACATATTATATCAGTAGTACTGCCGACATGCCTAACAACTTAACACATTGTGGCGCTCTTGAGCGATCTGTTGCTACGAAGTTGCTAGCTAGCTAAATACAAAATCTTCAAAAAGGACAATATACAATATACTATGTTCGTTCAACTTGGTAGGTCCAAGGCTTAGGCTGAGCTGGACATTCAGCTACTGGCAGTACGGAACATTTCCTTAGACTTGCGGTCCAATGCTTCCTTGGCAATAAAGGTCGGGTACTGAACTGATCCATGTAAGTCTGTAACGCATAACATATTCAGGTGTGGACGGACGCGGAGACTGGCGACCAGTCAAATCGTGGCGGGAGGGCAGCCAACCTGACTGACGGGGTGGTTCGCACGCGAGATGACAACCACGCGTGGACGGCGCCGGTGAACAGGGGCGTTCCGTTGGCACTGAGTATACTCCTGGCCAGAAACATCGAGCTGGCATTGTTGAGGATCTGGGTACCTATTAATTAGTGTTTAAGTATTGCGTTGTTATGTTATATAAGAGTTTGCTACATTACGGACATGCAAAGTCTGTCCTGCAGCTGAACTCCTGATCATCCATTTTAAGTGCAGAGCGAAATATTTATCAATTTTTCAGTCGGTCCTGATTTCACTAGTTTCCTAGAACTCTTGGAGAATAATAAGCATAATAAGTAACTTACGTTTAAGGTAGGTAATGATATTGATAAGGTATTGGAATGTATTTCCCTTACTTTACTTCGGCCACTGTAAGATTACCATACCAACCTTTTTTATTAACCGGGAGAGTGAGGTTTGGCGCTACAGAGGAGAAACCAGAATCCTACGCCCAGTAGTAAACTAGGATGAGCATGATGATAAGCCCGGTTTCCTAGTAAACATGGCTCACAATCCTTCGACAGAACTACAACAAGTCGCGCATCTACTCTGCTCGGGGCGTCCGGCTGGCGCAGATCCGGCTGGATGATCGCGTTGTGTTTCACGGAGAGGTGGCGAGAGCCAGCGGCGAGCTCACCGGACCGCTGCCCAGCTTTGGTGATGTGAGGATGCGTTTTGTTTACTACAAGTACTACTGCCCAAGATGATAGATGCCCATTTATGAAGTGTTTGAGACTTATAGGATCTTCAATCTGATATTTTCTTGTGCCTCCAGCTTGACTCTGCTCCTTTTAAGCGAGCTTTTTCAGACAGCATATGAACGATCTTTAGTATTCAAGTCATATGCCTGTCCCTGGCTCTAGGGTCCTGGAGGCTCCTGAGGTTCCCTTCGGAGTTCGTCAATACAACTTCATCTCATCAGGGATATCAGCTGCTTCAAGCTTTATCTTGTATTCCCCCACTTTCAGAACATTCTCTTCACAAAAGACCCAGCCATCCTCGAAGCGATACTTCTGAATGACAAGCACTTCCAAGCTCTTGTGAAGGACAACGACCCGTCTCACAATGATATGCACATCGAGAAACGACCCCTCACCGCCAACGGCAAGAACCACAGCCCCATAGAACAGACCGACCCTTTAGTAGAAGGGGATGTGGAAGCCAAGTATGTGGCGAAGAGGATCAAGATGACGCTCATGTCTAATTGGGGACAGAAGCAGCTGATTGGGTTGACAGGTACGGCATTAACCAGTCATTACGATAAAATCAATCTTTGACACCAGCTTTAGCTCTTTATTCGCTTTTAGTCCCTAGCTCCCCAGCCAACTTAGTTCTTCTAGCCATAGTTCTTCGGAGGTTAGATTTTAGAGTTCCATCTTCTAGCTTCATCTGCATGAATCTCGATTGGATCCTTTGGCTTTCTCCCCGCGTTTGCCTCATTATGACATTAAGTCGGAATGAGGTAGGTTGGGTGGAGGTGGGATATGTCCTGTATGAATCCCGAATTTTGCAGCCAGTCTATTCCTCAGGCATCGAGCTCTACCGCAACAGCGAGCCAATCAAGATCCACCGCGCCTACGCCTACGAGTCCCCCGTCACCTCCTACCACATCCCGGAGCGGAGCTCCCTCGTCGAGTGCCGCAGCCTCTTCAACTCGCGGAACATCTCCTGCGAGTTCGACGACATGTGGTGCATCAGCTTCACGCCTGGCAACAAGTTCTGTCACGTGGTCATGGAGCTGAGCCAACCGGAGGAGATCACGAGTAAGTGGTGGTGGTTGCCGATAGATGGCGCTAGTTCTAGTTTGCAAAGGAGCTCCCTCGTCGAGTGCCGCAGCCTCTTCAATTCGCAGACGCAGAACCAATAATCTAGCGGTTCCAACGACATGTAGTGCTTCACAATCAGCATCACACCTGGGAACAAGATGGTCATGGAGTTGAGCCGAACAGAAGAAATTTCTAGTAGGTTAGGTAGAAATGGCTGTTGTTGTGGTATCAATTTAACTGAATGAAAGGATTTAGGAGGACTTAAGGAGTCGTAACGCCAGCAACGTCCAGCTTAGCTGAATGAAGTAAGCTGCAGCAAAAGACGCTTTAAAGAAATGATGATGATGATGATTTTTTGACCCTCCAGGCATCCGCGTGTGGAACTACAACGCGAACATGGAGCTCTCGTACATCGGCGCGAAGCAGGTGCAGGTTCAGCTGGACGAGGAGCCGCTGAACTACCGGCCGGTGCTGCTGCGCCGCGCGCCAGGCGACACCTGCTACGACTACGTGCAACACCTGGAGCTGAGCTGCCTGGACGACAGGTGAGGCGACATCTGCTGGGGGCACCAGCATAGATCATAGATGCGAGGGGTAGCTTAGGTTAGGTGAGAGCTGGGGCACGGATCATGTACTGTGTATTACAAGCCACGGCACGGTCTCATATAAATCATGCCTTAATGTGGCTGCATCTGTCTGACACTCCGTACGGGAAAAAATAAAACCAGGCCTCGAATGGAAAGTTGGAATCCCTAAGCTCCCATGTCGCAACGTCCTCCGACAAACTGCAATAGATATTAGGTACATTTAGACCTAATAGGTACCTATTCCTGAAATCTGGTGGCATATCGATTAGGGACGTGCACACCCATCGTATACACCGTGCCATAACTATCGCTTGGTCTGAACTGTGGCTCAAGCAGGAATGATTACCAGAGTGAAAAAGTGTTCGAGCTCATATGAAATAAGCCTTACGACGACATAAGGGTCACTGACAGTTCAATTCGCATACTTTTTCGACGCGTAAATATTCCTGCTTCTACACTGATTAGTCTAAAAACAATGGTCCTTACTTGCCGTGTAGACTGGACGACGTGAAGGAGACAGACAGCTTCCACATGGACTGCCTCGTGTACGGCGAGCTGCGCCCGGCCGCGCCCACCGGCTTCGTGCTGCAGCTCACCATCTTCAGCACCTGGGGCGACCCCTACTACGTGGGGCTGACGGGCGTGGAGCTGTACGCGCCGGACGGAGCCCTTATAGCGCTCACAGACTCCAGTGAGTGCTCACTGTCCCCACCACAAAGTCAAGAGTCCATAGATGACTGCGAGACCAAAAACAAAACCTCGCTGGATCACCACTTCCTTTAGATTGCTAACATGAATTAGGTACTCTAGTGTTGCCCGATTTCACCATCAGTTTGGGGGTTCTTATTCGTAGCTGCCTAGCGATTGCTTCGAAAGATGACCTCTTGAATTTAGGGGGTCTCCTAGTAGCCTCTAAATCTCTAATCCTTAAACTCTAGGTCAAAGCGAAACAACCGCTAGTTGACCCCTGCACCAGTCGACGATAGCATGCCGCCGATTTTTTCGCGGAAGGTGAGTCAGAGACTTGTAAAGCGCGTGCTCTGTCCTTCACTCTCTCGCGCCGCCCCCCCCCCCGCGGGGGCAGGCATCCTTTGGGAGCTGAACGGAAATAAGATGTTCCCTAAAAAAAAATCTTTTCAAAGTGACCGTGTCCCGTGTTCTGTGCAGACGTGTGCGCTCACCCGGCCAGCGTGAACGTGCTGTCCGCCTCCTGGGCGGCGGCCGCGGCGGCGGACGCGCGCACGCCGGATAAGCTCATCGACGGCGTGACAGACCGCGCCGCGCACGCGCACTCGTGGCTCTCACCGGTGCTGCCGCGCACGCTCACCAGGTGACGCCACCACCAACACTTTACATTTCAATATACTTTATTGCACACAATGCATCTTATGACTATTAAAAATGGAAAGAACATTTACAAAGGCGATGTTATATCTATCAAGAGATTTCTTCCAGCAAACCCAGGATGGAAAGGAGAAATAAATCAACAATTGTGGCGGCGGGGCATGGTGCGGCGGGGCAGGGGCGAAGCTGCTGTTGCAAGCCGCATAGCTCTGTCCCTGTCCACCGTCCCATGAATTTCACGTCGCGCGCGCGGATGTGGGCAGTCCGGGGGTATAAGGAAAAAAAAAATCTTCCGCATACTCTTTCGTTCTCCACTACCGTATAAATTAAAAAGATTGTATTAGGCTTTAATACTAAGTAAAATATTAACTCTGCGATAGATTAAGTAAATATATGCTGTTGGATACTAATAAACAAATACAAATAGGTAGAACCAAGTGTACAACATCAAATACTTAAGAAAAAAAAACTACGTACAAATACGTACATAGTACCAGAATTATGGATATAAATAGGAAATAAAACATACATAAATACAAATACTTATACATACTTATACATATGGAAGAGAAAGGTAGTATTCTTTCAACCGACTTTTAAATATTCCGAGTGACGGACTGTCTCTTATGGCACTTGGCAGATTTTAGAGGAATAGGAATCGTCTTCTTCGTCGGGGTCCTTCGTGCATGTCCCCTGCGCCTGCACTTCTAATTCAGCCATCCTAGCTCCTGCACCGGCTGGAGCGGGAGGCTGGGTGAGGAATAGGAATAAAATGCTTTAGCCAATAGAGGACTAACAGAGCAAGAAAGTGAAGCAGCCTCATAATGTCCCTACCAGAGACTATAATTATATCCAATTGACTGCTCCTGCGGGGGAATGCGGCTCGCCAAACGTTTGTTGTATTCAACAAACGTTCGCATACGCAACCTATGTACGATGACGGGCCGCCAGACAGTTTCGCAGCGGTTGACCAATCACAGCTCTCTTACCTCGTCCCCCGCCGCCCGTAAATTGGTGAGTTATGTTTCAAAGGAAAATGTATCTATGCGCTCTCCACTGGATAAGTGCTCCCTGGTCCCTACCTACTCAGAATTCAGATACGAGTAAGGGCAATATAGCTCTTCTTTTTGTCCACCATGAATTTATTTAACAAGTACATTAATGTAATTCGGGTGCGAAATCCTCGAGCGCAGGTGCGTTTTTGATTGATGGGGAGGCAATCGCTCACGTCCGAAGGAATTACTTGGAACCCACAGCCCTTCACGTCCTCCCTGGGTAGTGCTAACAAGCGACAAATCATCATCATAATCATCTCAACACATTATAATTTCCAGGTTCTCAAATGAGAACCTGACCACTTGACACTGGCAAAATTAACCTCAAAAGAGGCTAGGACGCCATTAATAATAATTGAAACAAAAAGTAAACTTTAGAAAAAACCGACTTCCACAAACCCTATTTGATTAGATCGAGTTTAATACAAACTGTAACCCCTTATCCCCCCCCCCCCCTTGGGAAATTAATTTTGTCAAATCCCATCTCAGTGCTACCCCACGCTACTAAGGAACCCCTGTACAAAGTTTCACGGCTCTAGGTCCACCGGTTTAGGCTATACCACAGAAGAGATAATAGGCTATACGTTGCCTGCCCGTCAGCCACGCATTGTATTTGTACCTAGTATTGAGCAGATCTGGTGGCCATATGTGGTCTTCATCAGCAGTTCCGCATCGCAATATTATGCTTACCATGTGCATTTGCACGAGTTATGAAAAACACAAAAATCACTATAGGTCTACCTATAATATTTGAAGAGTTCCCTCGATTTCTCCAGGATCCCATCATCAGATCCTGACCTGGTGTCAATGGGACCAATGGGAAGGTAAACCCTTTCAAACAAAAAAATAATTTTCCAAATCGGTCCATCCGTTTAGGCGCAAAACAAACATACGGACGAATTGTAAACCTCCTCCTTTGGGAAGTCGGTTAAAAAGAAGTTTTTGATTGATAAAATCCCATATGTATTGCAGGGTATTCTTCGTGTTCGACGTTCCAGTAACGGTGTATGGTATGAAGATATGGAATTACGCCAAGACTCCAAGTAGGGGCGTCAAGGAATATGGGGTGGGTTTAAAATATGGACACATTTAGTATTCACGCGATGTAGGTTCTTACAATGCGACATAAAGAGTAAAAATTAAATGATGTCAACATTTACAGAGTACTGCGTGTTTTCTATAATGCCATATTTGTTTTATCAATCAAAGCACGCAATAGTGCTTTAATGTCATTTATGTTGGCATATTTATTTTTTACTCTTTTTTGTCGCACTGTATGTTTTGCTTTAGTTATTGTTCTGAGGTATGTTTATTTGATTTACACACTATAGCGCTATCTGTTGACGACATCACGCTCTACAGGATGTAACAGAAAGAAGTAGTCATATGATTAAGTACCTAACCATCGTTCTTATTGAATTGAATTGTGTATTTGAGTACCTTGTAATTGGCGTAATATTTTATAATGTTACCTACCTGCATATTATACTAAAAGCTGTAAGGTTTACCTGAATAAATAAAATAAATACTTTAGGGGGTCGTTAGGGACAACATTCTGAGCAACTTTCACTATGAAACCGATTTGATCAGAGCAACTTTAATTTTCACTTCTCGATACAAATCTGCTGACCGCCCGGACCAGAAAGTATGGAGCAATGAAAACTAAAGTTGCTCTGATAAAATCGGTTTCATAGTAAAAGTTGCTCAGAATGGTCTCCCTAACAACTCCCTGAAATATGACTACACCCTTCTGTTACAACCTGTATAGGTCAACGTTACAAAATACTTACCTTTATTTCCGTAGCCCTAAGTTGTAATGTCGTCGCATGAATCTTCCAGGTCCTCATGGATGACCTGCTAGTTTACAACGGGACGCTGGAGTGCGCCAAAACGGACGAGCCCCTGCAGGCGCAGTGGGTCTGCCTACAGAACGCAGACGTCGACGCGATGACACACAGGTATGTTATAGTCTATTCGTGAAAAGAATGCAGTAAAGTCATCGCTGTCCGGCGGCCTAGTCACGCCCCGTAACCAATCAAATCGTTTGCAATTATCAAGCCAAGTTCACAGTGACCAGTTGAAGGCAAACTTTCGAACGCGAAGGTTGTGTCCTGTCCTGTGAGGGTGTGTTAACTGTTAACAGATTTAAATTTCACTGCATTCTTATCACTAATAGACTGTAGCTTATTTATTTACACGGAGGGGAGGGGTAAACACACATAACATCACTTTTATGTTGGTGGATATTTTGACAAAAACTCCCAAAAAAACCTTCGAGCTATAAATTATAATTCCTTGCTGAGATCTTTCGAATCGCTGAAACGATTTTGATAAAATAAGAATGAGAGAGAGAGAGAGAGAGAGAGAGAGAGAGGGAGAGAGAGACGAGACGAGACCCGACGTGCCAAAACAATGGCCCCATACGTACGTTAGTAACGACTCAAACACACGTATTTCGTCGCCGGAGGCTCAAATTGTCATTGATTATCTCGCTCTCTGGTGTATTCCCCCAGTCCGTCGGAGGTGAGTCAGCGCGCTACAACAAGCGGCTCGCACATGTCGGCCGACCAGAGCGCGCGCCCCCATACCAGCGTCGGCGGCAACAGGCGACGCTGACTGCCCCCCCCCCCCGCACCCCGCCCCCCGCACCCGCCCAGGGCAGGGGGCGAGCCAAACCGCGCCGACGGCATCGAGAGGATGAGCATACACCAATTTTCATGTATTGTATGTCTAATTGTGTATCAGAGGATCGGATAAATGGTACTTGTAAATAACACAGTGCGTCGAGAACTTGTCTTGGCTTTACACACTGCCATGTCTTGATCTGCCATAAACAGCCAACTCATAGTTCTTGGTGAGGCACACACCTAGATATATGTTTGTGGATTGTACCTACGCATGTAGAATTTATTTCTAAAAGAATCACACCTACGAGAGCCTTAAAATTAAGTCCGTAACATAGAGAAGTCTACATAACTTGGTACACCAAGAAATAGAGCAACAATCAATGACTTTTTTGGGAATAGCCTTCTGACTATTTCTTTAAAGACACAAAGCAGAATAGATTCCGAAGCGCATTTAAGAGACTATTATCGATGTTTAGAACCTAAAGTTATACGTAGATGTTGGAGTAGCACGATAATTAATGTATTTGTCTAGATCTAGAACGCCTATTTGTCTAGATCTAGAATGCCTATTTGTCTAGATCTAGAATGCCTATTTGGAATATAATGGAAATAATAATACAGGTATTACAAAGTAAAGCTGCCGAACCATGTGATCAGTCCAGTGTTCGTTGTAGAGATTAGATTAAATTATTGTAATTATAATGAAATCGTGTAAACGTCTTAGCATTTTTGTACAAGAGAATATAAATGAAATGACTTTATAGAAAATAATCTTTTCATTTTACATCTATGATTTACGACGAACAACAATATCTTTTGCTATTGACGTTATGGATGCATCGTAGGACCTGACACAGGCTCTATTACACTAGAGATCGAGTCCAGTGCGGTTGATGATATTTACGAAAGAATGATACGAGTATCACTCATGAAAACTCTATCTACAGGGTGTAACAGAAAGGTGTAGTAATACTTTAGGGGGTTGTTAGGGACATCATTCTGAGCAACTTTCACTAAGAAACCGAATTGATCAGAGCAACTTTATTTTTCACATCTCCATACAAATCAGCTGACCCGCTCAGGCCAAAATGTACTGGGAAGTGAAAAATATGGTTGCTCTGATCAAATCGGTTTCTTAGAGAAAGTTGCTCAGAATGATGTCCCAAAAATAATAGTAAATTTTGGCTAGGGGTCCAATAATTGAAACAAAAAGTAAACTTTAGAAAAAACCGACTTCCACAAACCCTATTTGATTAGATTGAGTTTAATACAAACTGTAACCCCCTTATCCCCCCCTTGGGGAATTAATTTTGTCAAATACCACATCAGTGCTAAGGAACCACGCTACTAAGGAACCCCTGTACAAAGTTTCATGGCTCTAGGTCCACCGGTTTAGGCTGGCTGTCGGGCAGGCAACGCATTGTATTTGTACCTAGTATTGAGCAGATCTGGTGGCCATATGTGGTCTTCATCAGCAGTTCCGCATCACAATGTTATGCTTACCATGTGCATTTGCACGAGTTATTATGAAAAACACAAAAATCACTATAGGTCTGCCTATAATATTTGAAGAGTTCCCTCGCTTTCTCCAGGATCCCATCATCAGATCCTGACCTGGTGTCAATGGGACCAATGGGAAGGTAAACCCTTTCAAACAAAAAAATAATTTTCCAAATCGGTCCACCCGTTTAGGCGCTATCGGGGCACATACATAAAAAATAAAAAAAATAAAAAACAAACATCCGGACGAATTGTAAACCTCCTCCTTTGGGAAGTCGGTTAAAAATACCCTGTATACATGTGTCAGGATCGCATTCTCTCAGTGGCCACAGTATAACATGCAACATCCACGATATGCCAGTGAAACAAATACACAATTTTGTAATTCAACTTAATTTATTGAGTGTTAGATAACTAACAAATCACAGATTGTTTCCTTTTGTTATAACATTGCACTTTCGTTAATTCATCGAAGAATCGCGCAACAACAAACACGAGCATCTATCAACTGGTATAAAATGTTACATGGCAAACACGTACTCGTGACATGTATTAACGTAATAACAAGGATCAAATCCCAACAAAGGTGTGTTTGGTATTCTATTTGGTAAATGACGACTCGAGGCAGTAAATATGAAGCAAAGTTTAGGCTTCAAATTAAAAGCCCCACTCTATAATTGCCAATGCAGTGACATTTCTCGCGGAGTTATCTAATGTTTACAAAAGGTTATGAAAAGCACCATTTATCCATAAATCTTTATGCACACTTAATTTCATATTAACAGCCTAATATTCATATCGACTTTTAAGCCGACACAATGGTTTGGACGCAATTATTTAAGTTATGTATGTAGTTTTATAATACTTGATATTATTATAAAACTACAAAAAATCGCGACTTATATTATTTCAAGTCGAATCAAACACTTACAATTTACTTGTTTAGAAGAGTGAACTACAGACTACAGATAGGAAGCCTAAACCACCGCTTGCTATACTTTTTATCGGTAATGTATTTTCGAAACTAAATGATGGTAAGACTTTAGCCAGATATCAGGACTGACGGGTCAGCTAATCGTTCTATAGAACTTACCTCAGTGACCACAGCTCTCAGTCAATGAGGAAAAAACATATCAATGACACAAAAAATCAGATACCCTACGCGACATCCTATTTCTAATATCATCAGTCAGTCTATCAAAATATCTCACATTCTTAATTCCTACTCCATATTCGATGGATAATGTTTCCGTCGAACGCTCATGACTATTAAACTCAGTTACAATTGTACATTCATTTCAATTATGGCATCAAATCAAATAACCTCATACATACATACATACATACTTCGCGCCAACTTTCTTGGCACCTGACTGCCGCGTGATTAGAATAGACACGAGAGACGCTCGATCAAGTGGCAAGAAACTACTGCGCCAGGCATAAAGGAACATATCAGCAACGCTCACATTCAGGCAGTACGTAAGTTAGCTGAAGAAGTAGACGGAGTCCAGCACGCTGTCTAACTGGAAGTCGCCCTTGCTCGGCACCCGGCGCAGGAGTCGGTTCACGCGCTTCTTGTTCGCAGAGCCGGCGCTATCCCCCTCCTTGTCACTGCGGGATACCAAAGCTTCATTTGAAACATTACAACTTCAATTTTTATTCATGACAATCTGTCTTTTGCCATCATCATATCATGTTCACCTTTCACGTATTCACGATATTTTGGCGCGCAGTGATAGTTGGAACTAACGCTCGATGGCCAATGAGGAATTAAAGATTGTTTGTTAAATTGATAGTCCTTTGTGTGGGCTAAGATATAGGTGCCGCCATCCACAATGACGCGTTACGTAGCTATTTCCATCTTTGTCTTTCAGCAGAGTGCCCGACGAAAGAGACAGATGCAAATAGCTACGTCACGCGTCTTCGTGGATGGCGGCACCTATATAGAGATAGAGCTTTATTTGGATGACTATGGCATATATTAGTATTGGACTATGGTTGTTTAGGTATACTCACAGATCCGGATAGCTGTATCGCTTCACCATAAACTCCGATAGATCTTCGAGGATCGGCTGCGAGTGAAGTGCAACAAACTGCTCCCGACAAATCTGTAACACGATGCAAAATGTTAGCAATTAAACCTGTTAAAGTTTCTCGAGTGGATGAAGTTGTAACTCATTAGGGATCTGTCTGATGACCGGCGCAGTACCTTGTTCATGACGGGCACAGTGTGCGGGTGCGTCCAGAAGCAGTCGTGCACGGACACGAAGGTGACCCCGGCGGCCTGGCAGCGCAGTCCCGTGAGCATCATGTGCGTAGAGTCCAGCGAGTGGATGAAGTTGGGCGGGAACGCGTTGCGCTGCTTCATGGTGCACGGCCGTCTGGGGGGAGAAATACCGACGTTGAAATGCTCTTAATTGACATATCAAGCGTGTTCTCGCAGAACCGGATTAGCGCAAGTTTTTTGACGTGACAACGTCTTATAAATTGGTTTGCCGGGTGACACTTCAAGAAACTGCGTTACGCTCCGCTCACGTTATGCGCTCACAATGAGAGCGAGTGAGAGGCACGCGTCCCTTCCACTCGGGCATGGTTAGCCCGCCTAAGAGCGAGAGAGACAGACATAAAAAGTGAAAGGCACATTGTTACAATTATTTCATCCTTCTTCCTACTATACGAATGAATATTCACATTAAAATTATTTTACCACTCAAACTCGTAAACTCGTTGTCACGTAAAACTTTCGCCCGTATACCGACTTTACAGGCAACCAATTTTTTTTTTAAATTTACGTACGTAGGGATACTCAGAATCTCGCCTTTTTACAAAAAAATCTTGCACTGTTTCGGTACATTGTTCGTCTGTGGGAGGGCAAATTCACAGCCGATTCACAGTCATGTTGTAATGAAGATATCCTCATAATCTCGGTAATTATGACATATTCATTATACTCTAAATTACACATTGCCGAGTGAGCCTAAACAGTTAACGTAACCAGTTCCCACATAAATGGGTTAAATAGTAACATTGGAGGACCGATCACCAATTGAAACCCAGGCGGGGTTTCAACGGGCGTCCCATCCCACCTGATCATCAAGTAAGGTTGAATTTATAATTCACTGCCAAAAAGTTTACCAAATATACGTCAATGCCAAAGTAACACGTGTCATTGCCTACTGGAGATGCGCTTTCCAACAATATTTTGGCTTGCGGTGACAGGTGAAACTACCGCTTTTTGACATTAAGTTGCGTAGAACTGGCGCCGCCTTGTAAACCCACCTTCAACATCAATTCACGTCTGAAGGACTACCAGTGCAATATGATCATCATCATCCTCAGCCCACATCGACCCACTGCTGGGCATAGGCCTCTTCTCTATAGCGCCAATCTTCCCGCTCCTGTGCCAATCGCACCCAGTATAAATTCTACTAAACAATCTTGATGAAATATTTATCCATACGATTTTATTTGAGGTATGTTTGATAAATCAGGCAAATAATCAGATTTTTATGTGTTGAACTACCAATAAATTCAATCATAAAGTGCCGCTTTTATCAAAATAGTAACCTACTATTAGACAAAATGACATTTTATATGGCAACCCATGTATTTACGATTTTGACAAGGAATTAGAAATACAAGGAACGATTGGCTCAGTCTTTCCTCACGCGCATTCCTCAGCTAACGCAAAATTACAGCCTGGTGCGGCAAAGGGGGCGCGGCGGCCTCGCGAGCAGGCTCGGTCAGTACGCGGCTATAAAGGCGGTATCTCACTGGTTGCAGTCGAGCGGCGCGCGCACCTGCGCGGTGGAGGCGGCGGCGCGCCGGTAGTACGGCTGCACCACCGGCAGCCCCAGCGGGGTCGTCCACTCCACGCTCTCGCCGCACACGCCCGATATCAGCCTGGGGGGATCACAGTTATAAGGTTAACAGGCTGATTACATTGTAGTTTTAATAGACTGCAAATGAGATTGTATCTTACGAACAGCTGGTCTTATTTAAGTAGCTATTTATTAGATCGTTCAGACATAACCGCGCGCTTTTCACGCGGGTGTAACCGCGCGGTTCCCGTGTGTCTGAACAAGCACTAAAGGTTTCGACATGCCACCGCGGCGGGCGGGTGTTAAACTCTTCACAAAATAAAAGGCCCGTTTCGACAGTTCACGCCCATGAAGTTTTAACTCCTAATGCGTAGGTAATAAAAGCCTACTGTTGCGTACAAGCAAAGCGTACAAGTTGCACCTAGGAAAACCGCTTCTATTACCTTAATTTGTGAAGACTTTAAATATAAGAAACACTCTGAAGTATTTCACTCCAAACGTTGGTCTCGAATTCGATGTCTGCGGGGAGGAGGGGGTAGAGAGAGTGTATGTGCAATTGTGCAACTACAGCGATGACAATAGCTATAGCGATGGCGCGAAAATTTCTGTTTTGGCTTGTCAACCGCGCCGAGAGGTACCGCGCCGAGACGTACCGCGCCGAGACGTACCGCGCCGAGACGTACCGCGCCGAGACGTACCGCGCCGAGACGTACCGCGCCGAGAGGTGCCGCGCCGGCTACAAACAAACCGATATCTCGCGCTCTCGCTATAGCTATTGAGGTGCGATTCAGTACGCGACACACAGCCCAGGCAGTTGAACGTGCTACTCACTTGGCGCACTCGGTGAACCAGTCCTGTATGAGCTTCGTGGAGGTGAACATCTGCCGCAGGCTGTCGAACGTGAGCGTGGTCAGGTACTGCGAGCACGCCCACACGTGCTCCCTGGGGAACTCCTCGATGTCTGCGTGGAGTTAATATGAACATTGATAAATTAATGCAGTGGGCACGCAACGCACTGAAGTTATAAATTGAATTGCATGATATGTGTAGGATATAACATCCTTGACATAACCTAAGAGGGAATGCCCTTCTTTGCTCCATCCCTATGCCCACAACTTCCGAACGGGCAGTAGTATACAAAAAAAAAGTAAATCAAACTAAAGGTACTAATAAATGTTATCTACTGTAACCTAACTAATTTTCATATTTTCTTAGTAGCATGGCAGCTCCGTTATCAATAGTAAGTTATATATTACATTTCTTTTTTCTTTCAATGTAACTAAAATAATAAGATAGGTATTCATTTGTTTAACTATAGGCGAAAACTTGTAATTGGCTTAGACATAAGCATTCTCCTTTACTCAAATAACAATTATAAGCTGTAAGTTTTCCAAATAAGATAAAATAAAACAAAATAAAAATAATAAAATAAAAAAAATATATTATACTAAGTAATCTGTATGATTTTATGGTCAATAAAAAAAATTGAACTTGAACTTGAGATGCCACACAGGTTGCCACTGCGTTGAGTCGTCGCAAACTCGCAATACAGGGATTCCAACGGACTGAATGCCACGAGCGCTGCGATATCCGCAGCATCCATCCCCGCCTCGTCCCCCGGCCCCTTCTCCGTATCCTTCGCACAAACGCACCGGCATCGCTCGGGTGGCATCTCTCTTACGCGAAAGATACCAAAATCAATCACAGATATATATTTTTTATTGCAAGTTAATCTGAAAAGCTAGCTTACGTGCCCTCTCACTATAGAGACCAGAATCGCAATTCTGGGAGACACCCACACTACCTCGGACCTCCTCAAACACCCAGGCCTCAACCTCCGAACGGGCGGTAGTATACAAAAATATTAATATTATATTGACGTTGACTAAGTAATATGTATGATTTTATGGTCAATAAAAATTTTGAACTGAACTGAACTGGCCTCCTACTCCAGCTGGTGCAGGAGCTAGGATGGCTGAAGTGCAGGCGCAGGGAACAAAGGCCCCGCTCAAGTGGGCCAGCTGTATGTACTACTACCACAGAATAACTAATATGTCAATTTTAGCCTGTTAGTAAGGGGATATTGCTCATAAAAATCGATTAATCAAAAGAATCGATTTAAATTCACAAATTTTTAAAAGAATCATTTGTCTATATGCTACTGCACATACTCGCATTATTTCATTTCATTTATACTTTATTGCAAAAAAACATAAACAAAACACGTAACATAACTTATCGTATGACACGAGTGTTCATATTCCGTTAGACACCGCTGACACGATGCCGATCACGCAGGGTTGCGAATCGCACTCAGTTGTTTTCGGCGTCATTGTTTTCACGCGGCTAGCCCGCGCACCGAGAGCCGAGCGACAACCATGTGACAAACCTACTCAGCGAAGTGAAACCCCCCTGCTATTACATCCTGATGATGAAGAAGAACCAGAAAAGAGGATTGGAGGACACAAGAACTCACCTTTGAGTTGCTTGGCGATCTGCAGGCGCGCTCCGAAGCGCGTGACGCCGTACACGGTGGTCATGACGGTCTGCTTGATGACCTTACGACGCACGAAGCCCTCTAGCACCTGCGCGGCGGTGACGCCCGCCGCCGCATCACGCGCGCGCATCTTTTCCACCTGGGATGTAAGACAAAAGGCCATAGTTGATTCGGGGTTTGTTATACCAGGCCGCCGACGACGCCGCGGCAGGGCGGCGAGGTTGACGGGGCGGCGAGGTTGACGGGGCGGCGAGGTTGACGGGGCGGCGAGGTTGACGGGGCGACGCGGGGCGGCGAGGTTGACGGGGCGGCGAGGTTGACGGGGCGGCGAGGTTGACGGGGCGGCTCCGGCCGCGTCGCCCCCTAGAGCTGGTGGCTCACCCTGGCGGCAGTAGCGCTGTACACGTCCTGCGGGCGCGGCAGGGCGGCGAGGTTGACGGCGGCGGCTCCGGCCGCGTCGCCCCCTAGTGCCGCGTAGTGCTGCAGCCGTTGCACGAGCCGTCCTGGTGCACCGGGAACCCGCTCACGTACTCTGTGGGGGGAACATTAATATTATACTCTCCATACAAACACTGACAGATAAACACCTAGACTTCTAAAAATTTAAGTGCCATCCTTTACTGGAAGCTGGTCTATTCGAAATTATATCCGTGGAAATGTAAGCAAGAATAAAATAATTGCATGATTTTGATTGAGTATGTAAAGCTCAAGAAACAAGACATCCAGTGGGTAGACCTAGACGGACGGCATCATCGGCATAGCTGCAATGGATGCGGAAGGCTCAGGATCCGAGTAGATTGGTGAAAAAGACCTACACCCATCTCTTCAGTGGGTAATTTTATTCCGTAGCGGCCATTTACACTGACGGTGGGTAATGTAGGCTATTCGGATTATTGATGGATGTAATCTAGCGTACCTTCCGGGTTGTGATGCCTTGATGCGCGCGCGATCTCGCGGCAGCACGCCAGCGTCTGCCACGGCTCCTCCGAGCGCGCCCACCACCGCGCGCCATCTAGCGGCCGGTCCGCGGAGTCCAGGATCTGGTCCATTATGCTCTCGGCGTAGGCGAGTCTGAAAGATAGTTGTGGCTTATATGTATGAACGATGATGAGTGTCATTGGTGAGGAGAAAGGGCCACACATTCCCAGCAAGCTTGAAAATAAGGGTATCCTTGCATACATTCCCAGCAAGCTTGAAAACCATTACAATGACATTGTGAAAAGTCCCCATCGATACCAGAGTGCAAAAAAAAACTTTTTCGATCTTTGACCTTGAATAAAACATTTTGCACTAATTAGATCGATGGGAACTTTTCACAGTGTTATTTTAATGGTGTCCCTAATGTTCATGCAAATTTTCAGCTCTTAGAATTTATTAAAGATTTTTAAGCTAAAGACTACCATTTCGGATCATTGAATGGTCAGCTAGTTGTAATGTAAATAGCGGAATGACCCCCCTGTACAAGAGCCCTCGATTGCCTACCTCTCCTCAACAGTATCCTTCTTCATGGTGCCCGTCAGGTTGATCGCGTGCAGCTTCAGCCACGCCAGCCCGCCCGGGCCGAGCGGGCGGCGCGTCGCGAGCAGCAGCAGCGCGCGCGCAGAGTCCGCGCCCAGCTGCGAGAGGTGCGGGGGGCACGCGTACACGCGCCCGCGGAAGTCCATGTTGTGCGGCAGCCAGAATATTTCATCTCTGCGCGGGGAAACGTAGGTTAAATGCCCATAAATAGGAGTTTTTGGTCGGCGGAGAATGCAGAAAATCGACGTCATGCGATATACAAGTCGTGATATATTTCACATGCGATATTTATTTACTTATTTATTATGGTTTACTAACAGATCTTACACACTACACACAAATAGATAAAAACAGTACATATAATTATATCACACGAGCAATATGCTTCCGGGATGATTTGATCTTTTGGGCTATCAGCAATCCATTAAGAGGTAAATTTGAAAGAGATGGAGATAAAAGACAATCATAATCAAAAGACACTTGATTTTGACAATACAGGGGTACGATTCTCGCA
Organism: Argyresthia albistria; assembly: GCA_963457715.1. Classification (NCBI taxonomy): domain Eukaryota; kingdom Metazoa; phylum Arthropoda; class Insecta; order Lepidoptera; family Argyresthiidae; genus Argyresthia; species Argyresthia albistria. Next base: position 8,701,672 of record OY735268.1, on the reverse strand, counting down.
CATTCGATATACGGATATTGTCAGTTACATCCAGTGTTTTGTAT
>OY735268.1:8613830-8701428 GCA_963457715.1 Argyresthia albistria | reverse complement strand
TTTGGTCCGGACAGTCAGCTGATTTGTATAGAGAAGTGATGCTCTGACCAAATCGGTTTCATAGTGAAAGTTGCTCAGAATGATGTCCCTAACAAACAACCCTAAAACATGACTACACCTTTCTACTACCGCGGTTGTATGGAAGCAAACTTAGTGACTCTGGAGTCAAAGTGAACTGACAAAGTTTCGTAAAATATTTTGGTGCCTAAAATTAAACCCAAAACGTTATAAATAAAACTTACTCTTTAGCTTTATTCTTGAACATGTTCACGTCAATCTTGACGTCGTTAATGATGATGTTGTACAGGAACTTGCCGATGTTCTGTCGCATCTCCATCGGCCACGGCGTCTCTTGCGTATCCTGCCAACAAAGGAAATAAATCGATAAAGGTCTACAGATTTACCAAACTCACCTTGAAAATACCATAAACAGACAAACGTGGAGAATAGTCGTGATAGACCCCGCGAAACAAGTAAATACGGATATGCATCAAACAGTCACGTTAGAGCTATGTTTCATCTAGGCAGCATGAAGAAATTGCTGGTTTAACTAATCTGATGTCTCATAAACTTGCCAATTATTCATCACGTGCCGTGCCGTAAGTTGTAGCTCTTCACCAATAGCATGCCTGCCCGCGCGGGCGGTGCGACGCGAGAGAGTGGAGGACGCGCTGTGATTGGTCGGCGCGGTTGGGGGGGCTTAGTTCTGCTGGGCCGGGTGTGACGTGCGTGAAAAACGCTCTTAGATATCTCTGTGTCTCACTTTCCGCGAGAGAGCTCTGATGAAGGACTCACCAAGCTAGCGCCCTCTCTGTTCTGGTGCACGAGTATCTGCCACGCCTGGCGGCAGTTGTGCGCCAGCCCGCTGCCGTCCAGGCAGTGTCTCTTCACGTACCACTCGCAGTACTGCTCGTACACTCGCATCGTCTTGTCGAGGATGCCGTTGCGGCGGTACTGCTCGATCTTGTACCTGGGGAGGGGATTCGGACAGGGTGGAGTTTTACGGGTAAATCTGGTAACTGTTTAATAAGGCCTCCGGATTGATGAGATTTCATGGTTGATGTATTGAATGAACAACAACAACATAGCGTCACGCCTTTTCCCACATGCATGCGTGCGGGGCAGCAGAGGCATAAATAATGTGCCCCCTTTTAGCCAGTTGACTAATACATTAGTGTACTGAACGAATGATAATGATAAGTGGTTTGACGGCCCTGAAAACTAGTCGTATATTCGTATTCGTATATATTTATTGCACATAAAAGACAAAACACAGAAAATACAGAGAAGTAATTTACAAAGGCAAGCTTATCTCTAAAAAGAGATCTCTTCCAGTAGTCCTTTGGTTGTTGGATGAATGCATGAATGTCTGTATTGTTAGAAGGTGTCTGTCTCGCTCACTTGTGGTAGACCTGGGTGCCCAGGTCTCGCTGCAGCAGCTTCAGCGTGGGGCTGTAGCTCTCGCTGCCGTCCACCAGCTGCCTCACCTCGCTCATCATCAGCTCCACCACCTGCGTCACCTGGAGACAACACCAGACACATTTACATACAAGCACCATACATTACTTGTGGCACCAGACTAGGATACCCTGTGTCATGGGAACCAGAGACAGCAGTATCAGAAATAGAATAGAATAGAAAGTACATTTATTCATCTGTCACGATACACAAGACACAGCAAAAACATAATAATTAATAAGAAACAAGTAGGAAATAAAATATACGCATGAAGACAAAAATAGCAACAGCAAAATAGGAATGGGCAGAACGAATAGCATGTAGTGTGCATCGCAACAGCGAAACGGCTCCGACTCAGCATGAGTTACAAGACCTACAGGAGATCCTGCAAAGCTGATATTCTGTCGGTATCTTATGACATGAGGGAGTGAAGTAAGTATAGGTGGGTGTTAATAAAACTATATACTGTAAATAAACACGTAAACATCCAAGACCTGTTTTTTTATCCCCAGCCGGGAATCGACCCTGAGACCTCTCGAATGATAGGCCACAGCCCACAACGGCATTTCATCTTCGGCAGCTTGTTTCCACAAGGTATAAGACTTTTGTGCCAACTTATCCTGTGCCAATCGAATCCAGCGGGGTAATTCTGGCGCTAGCGAGATCATGTCCATGGTCGAAATATCGATTTTGAGATACCGAAATCTCTATCAAAAACAAGAAAAAGCTATTCTTACGATTAGCCTTTCGACCAACCGAGATATCTCGACTCTTTTTCGATCGAAATAAGTACAAATCGAGATCGTTTTCGACAGATTTAGGCGGTATCAAAACCGATATCTCGACTGAGGAGATGATCCCGATAGCGCGAGAAACGGGGGCCAGGTCTTCCCGCGATGTTGGTGATGGCATCGGCCCATCTGCCGGGCGGCAGCCCACGCTTCTCTTTCCTTCTTTCGGGCATCACAATGGCGTTTAAATCACGCTGGTCTTACGCGGGCATATCAGAAGCATCGCTTGATTGAGGTAATTATCTTCTATTTAGTAGCATCAGGGCTCAGCTGAATCCCTTCTTTAGTTCGTTCTTTAGAGCGTTTGTTCTTTTGTTTTTTTTCATAGGTCTTTAAGTCTAAAGAGCTATTTTAACATATCCTATAACACAGAGGAAACCCGACCTTAGGGAGTTAAGGTCACTTTGACAATGTTAGCGTATTAATAATATGTATAAAATGTGAACTTTAATCACTTTCCTGAACAAATAAACTATTTTCTATTTCTATTCTGTTTGAACTTTATTACGAAGTCATAAGGTTGAAAATCGAGGGCTATTGATTTAAGTGGTAAAAAAATGCATTTTCCCCTTCAAAACTTTAAACAAAAAAATGGTCAAGTGCGGGTCTGACTCGCACACGCAGGCTTCCGCACCATCTTCGTCTGTGTCTAAAACGGCAATACCTTCAATCTCGTCGTCAGTCGTCTCTTGACTTAATAGCTACTATTTAATTCTAAACACCCTTTGTTCGTGTATTTCAGTATTTGTTGTTGTTGCGGCAATAGAAATACACATTCTGTAAAACATTTTAACCCTCTAGCGTACGGAACCCTAACAACTAGCCCTTACCTCCAGCGCCTTCAAGTACGGGTAGAGCGTGATGGCGGCGTGCGACGCGTTGCTCTGCGACTTGAGCGTGCCGAGGTTGCGCACGAGCGCCTCCTTGATCGCGGAGCGCCACTCCTCCTCCGCCTTCTTTAGTTTACTTCTCTGTAACAAACAATAAGTGCGCGTGAGTATACTCTATCCAATATAACAAGCAACTTGACAGATGTCAATCTTAGCCAGTGAGTGAGGGGATATTGCTCATAAATATCGATTAATGAAAAGAATCGATACACCCTTTAAACATTTGTGAATCGGAAAGATGTCTAACATTTTATTCTTGATTCTTCAGTTACCTTAAATATGGTTGAAAATGAAAGAATAATATCTTTAAGTGCTAATAGCAGTGATGGCGATGACAACTCTTCTGTTAGTCCAACTGTATAAACAATTTCGATTCTTTCCGATTGTTTTGGTAACATACCTAGTGTTCAAAAAGTGGATTCTATGAAGTTTTAGATTAGCTGTCAGTAGCTGTAATTAGTTATAAATTGTACGTGTGTGAAAGAACTGTAATTATCCACGCATACCGATTAAATCGGTGACAGTTTGATTATGGTGCCCTGGAAAGATAATACAAGACACTGTGGCAAACGCCTCAGACAAACAACCCCCACCCCCTTCTATTCTATTCTTCTTTAAGGGGAATAAAAGTGCCTGCAGTGCATTTCCCCTTCTCCCGCTCACTTAATTCAGCCAACCCAACTCCTGCACCAGCTGGTTAGGAGGCCTGGATGATCAAGGAGCTCATGGGTCGATGATGCTTCTCCCAGAATGGCCATTCTGGTTTCAACCCTCCACCCCCTTAGGAAACTATTATAAAGTTGTTCAAGTATATGGGTAGCGGGGCGGGCCAGAGCTAAAATTGTTCAAGTATATGGGTAGCGGGGCGGGCCAGAGCTAAAGTTGTTCAAGCATATGGGTAGCGGGACGGGCCAGAGCTAAAGTTGTTCAAGTATATGGGTAGCGGGGCGGGCCAGAGCTAAAAAGATCTATAGCTTTATCCCGTTATCTTGTTTACTGGGTTTAGTGTAATTTCATTTAAAAAAAAATAATGAAATATCTTGATAGACATAAGCTCTCTTTTGTCACGTATTCTCCACTTTCCAAAGTAAAATGTATTATTTTGTCCAATAAAGTATGTATTGGATAATGAATACTCACATAAGAAACAACAGTCGGCGACGCATCATCCTTCACGTCAATATTCTTCACCTCGATCTCGCCGCTGATCTCGTTCTCGAACTGCCTCCGCCCCCGCTCCTGCAGCTGTTCCACTGTGAGTAGCCCCTCCGCCGGTGACGTCATCAGCCCCGCGCGCTCCGCCACTCGCGACAACTTCAGGTTGTCGAGCAGCGGGCAGTCATAGTCGAGCACGGGCGGAGTGTACACTGGCGTGAAGTCGGGCGCGAGCCGGCGGGCGGCGCGAAGGACCAGCTCGCGCTGGTCGTTCACGAAGGTGGTTTTATCGAGGAGGTCGTTCAGTGTGATGCCCTGAGAGAAGACATAATGTTAATTTTATTAGTGAGAAAACTTGAAGGTTTTGGGGCCTGTCACGGTCATTTCACATTAAATAGTAGATTGTTTACCAAGGGAGTAAAGAACTATTTTTAGGGCGAGAGTGTTTTTTGACTCCTGAGCGACCGAGGGATTCTAGAGTTGAGTCCCGAGTATAACGAGGGACTCAAAAGTAGAATCCTGAGGGAGCGAGGGATTCAAAGTACATCACTCGAGCCAAAAATAGTTTTTACTCCTGAGGTGGACACTCTACTTTTCATCACCCTCTATGAGAAAAGTAGTAAGTAATCAATAAAATAACATACATGTAGCTATACAGGGTGTAACAGAAAGGGATGTACAAGCGGAATGAGGGACATCATTCTGAACAACTTTCACTATGGGATCGACTTGATCAGAGCAACTTTATTCTTAACTCAGTACATTTCGGGCCTAGCGCTCAGCTGATCTGTATGGTGGAGTGAAAAATAAAGTTGCTCTGATCAAGTCGGTCCAATTGTGAAAGTTGTTCAAAATGATGTCCCTAACAACCTTCTTTCGGCTTGTACACCCCTTTCTGTTAGACCCTATATTTATTTAAGTACCTACACAATTGTCGTGATATGTTGTGTGGTTGTGTGTAATGGTTTGTTAGAAGAAATCTCTTGTTATCTGTTATAAGTTTTCTGTATGTCATTCTTGTCTTAGTACAATAAAGAAATTACGAATTACAAATATGTCCTCCACATAGTTAAAGCTTGTTTAGTATTGGCTAAATCTTGAAAATTGGTTCAAAAAGCATTTTCAGATAACCACTAGTTTTTTTTTTTTTTTCTTAATGGCAATGTACGTCTGGTACTTTTGCCAGCGTCAAGTTTTTTTTTTTTAAGATTTTTTGTTTTGTATTTAAAGTTAGGGAAACGTATAAGATAAGGAAAAAAACGGAAATGATACGGAATTTGGAATAATAGGAATTAACATCAGTTTGTAATATTTACATAAAATATATTATTATTTACATTTAAGGACATTTTATACATAAGTATAGATAATTATGAATAGGAAATATGTATTCATATTTTAATGTTATTATTTTTTAAGAATTTAACAATACATTTATAAATATTTACATCGAAATTATATAAAAGGCAGGACACAGAGGATGGGAATGGAACTCCGAGAGAAATGAGCGCTGCAATAAAAGATGAACAGTCATACAACGAACAAGCAAACAATATGTGATTTAAGTCTCCCACGTCAGCCCCGCAAGCACATGCAGGCCCCTGCACAATACCAAGCCTGGCAAGGTGGGCTGGTGTACACGTGTGACCCAAGCGCATGCGGATAATAGTGGAAGTAAGTAGTTTTCCAAGTTTGTTCTTTCTAAACCATGGCCTTGAGGGAATTGAAGGTTGGATATTTCTATAAAATCTGCCAGTATTACTATTTTCTGCCCATAATTTATTCCAAGCTTCAACCATAAAAGCCTTAGGCAAAGAAGACAAGTCCGGAACGTAATTTTGGAATGGAACCATATCTCCACAAACCACAGCCTCATTTGCACATTTGTCTGCCCTCTCATTGCCCAGTATGCCACAATGAGAGGGTATCCAAGCAAAAGACACATAAATACGCTGTTCTGTGCACTTCAGTAGAAGATTTCGTATGTCGTATATAACAGGAAGATCAATAGAGAAGAAGGGAAATTTTAACAAAGCCTGGAGAGAGCTAAGCGAATCCGTCAAAATTATAGTACGTTTCAGTTTCATTAACATTATATATTCAACAGCTTTTAGAAGGCCCACACATTCACCAGTATATACAGAAGATTCCGGAGGAAGTTTGATTTTTTGTACAATATTATATTGAGAGTGGAATAGGCCCACCCCCACACAGCTGTCCGGGTGTTTCGAGGCATCAGTATATATTGCGTGATATCCATTCCAATCAGTGTTTAATGTATTCGTCAATTCAGCATTTGGTCCGTTAAATTTAGATATGCCCAAATTAAGTCTCACATCGGGAGCGAGTACTAGAGCATCATACGAACATTCAAATACAGGCAAGATCTTTGAATTATAGTGAGATGAAGGGATAGTGTTAAATTTTATTAAACTTTGGATCAAAAGAGGTTTGCTCTTTCGATTCCAATAGTTTGCTGATGATATTAAATCTGATAAATGAGCCAATTTACTATGCAAAGGGTGTGCAGAAAGCTGAAGACAACGGCTTAGAAATCTGTCCGATATAAATTGCCTTCTAATATGCAAGGGAGGTTCCACACATTCAACTTGTAGGCAATTTATTGGACTAGATTTCATAGCACCCAAAATAATTCTAAGAGCTTTAGACTGAATAGCGTCTATTTTTTTAAGACCAGCGGCACTACCTGGTTCTAATAGAAATGTACCATACTCTAGCACACTTCTAATCAAAGCATTGTAAATTAATTTCAATGAAAAAGGATGAGCACCCCACCAAACTCCAGCAAGACATCTAATGATGTTTAAAAGACGTTCACACTTTGCGGTAATGTATTCGAAATGTGGTAATCCTGTGAGATGAGAGTCTAAAACTACTCCTAGAAATTTTACTTTATCTTTAACCGGGATGATATTGTTATTATACGTGACGACAACATTCGTGTGATCTTTCCGATGCCTAGTAAATAAAACTATTGTACTTTTGTCAGCTGAAAGGTCCAACCCATTCTCAACCAACCATGGATGAAAGTTCTCAAAACATTCGTTTAAGGAAACGCACAATTTACCAACAGATTTACCCGCCACATAAAACGCTAGATCATCTGCATATTGCAGAACGTCCACAGAATCACCCACAAAATTTTGCAAGTCATGAGTATATATGCTGTACAGAATGGGAGAAAGGACAGACCCTTGTGGAAGGCCCTTCCAAACTACTCTAGACAAACTATGATTGTCAATATGTACATTAATATTTCTTTCATATAACATATTTATAATAAAATTGGTCAACATTGGAGGAACCCCAACCATTTCAAGTTTACGTTTTAGAATAGAGACTACAACGCTATCGTAAGCAGCTCGAATGTCAAGAAAAGCAGCCAAAACTGAGTCATTGGTTGTAAATGCTATACGTATATCGGTTGTAATAATGCTTAGACTATCAATGGTACCCCTTCCCTTTCTGAATCCATATTGTGATGGAGCAAGCAAATTATTATGTTCAATGAACCATTCTAACCGGATTTTAATTAAGTATTCTGCAATTTTAGCTATGACAGATGAAAGAGCAATAGGTCTATAAGATGATGCATTATTTGAAGGTTTACCAGATTTTAAAATAGGAATGATGGTTTGGGATCTCCAGGAAGGAGGGATGTTGCCTGAATTAACTATTGTATTTATTATATTAAGGAAGAATAACAATGAAGTGTCTGAAAGATTGACAATGAAAGAATACATTACACTATCTTCCCCAGGCGATGAATCCTTTACATGGGTAAGAATGCCTTTCAATTCATTTAATGAAAATGGAGAATTTAAACCTGTGTGGGGGTAGCTGAAATATAAAGAAGAAATGGAAAGCTCTTCCGGAACAAACGGTGGTGCCAAATTATCAATAAATTTATCAGCTAGGTCAATGGACAACTTTGAAGAGGAGGGCGGTTCAAAGGCAGATCTAAATCTTCTAACATTTTTCCAGATCAGTGATGGTGAAACACCTGGACATAGAGAGGCACAGAAATTATGCCAACCTTCACTTTTTTTCTTTCTAAGAAGAGTTTTACTAGCATTGGCTACCTCTATATAGATGTCATAGTTTTCTGTTGTCATACTGTCTCGATAATTTATCTCTGCCTCTTTCCTTTTCTTTACTGCATCTGAGCAGTCGCTATCCCACCACGGAGGTGAAGGAATTTTCTTTTTCCTGCCATTTTTAATAGGGATGGTCGTGTCTGCAGCCTCCACCAAAACCTGAGCGAAAGATTCAGCATCCATAGTATCTTCATCAACAAGTTTCTGATCAACACGAATTTTAAAGGCAACCCAATCAGCACTACTCATTCTATGTCTAATACGAGGTTTATTTGGCAAGTCTAATATTTTTAAAAAAGGAAATGAAATGACTATGGGACAGTGATCACTACCAAATGTATTATCTATTGTAGACCAAGACAGTTTTGAGGCTAAATCTGTAGAACAAATAGATAAATCCACAGCACTTTTATTCTCTCCAGGCTTTGTCAAACGGGTTGCTGAACCTGTGTTCAAAATGCACAAATTATGACTATTTACAATATCTACAATTCGAGCGCCATAAGGATCGGAAATTCCGCATCCAAACGATTGATGATGAGAGTTAAAATCACCCAAAACTAGAAAGGGTTTTGGTAAAATAGAAAATATATTACTAATTTCGTTTAATATATTTACAGATGGGCGAGAAAAATATACAGATACTATACAAATGTTATTTACAATGACGGCAATTATAGATATTTCATCGCAGTGCGATGGAAGAGGAAAAGGAGTAAAAGGGATAGATGAATTGATGAGTATGGCAACACCGCCATACCCATCATCTCTGTCCTCTCTGACACAAGAATATCCAGACACCCTGAAGAGGGCGCCTGAATCCATCCAAGTTTCAGAGAGAGCGACAGAAAATGGTTTATATTTATTTAGCATATAAATTAAATCGGGTTTTTTAGGTACAAGACTTCTGCAATTCCATTGCAGGATGGCTTGGTTGGCCATTTTTGAAGGTGTTTGAGATGATGTTTAATAAAGAGGCAACGTCGTACGGTTGAGAAGAAGGGAAGGAAGAAGAAGAAGCAGTTAAAGCTTTAATCAGTGCAGTGATGAGTTCTACGATGTTTTCATTAGAAAACGGTGAAGGAGCTGCTTGTAAAGCACACCCATTTGACTGTGAGGAGGATGGCTCAACCGTGAAAGACATGTGGGCCTCACGATCATAGCCCTTAGAAAGTTTGGGAATTGAGCGAGGCTTCAGGAAGACAGTCTTTTTGTGAGATTCTGAGTTCGATTTCGAGTGAGCAGCCAGCAGTGGGCGAGAATGATTTGGAGATGAAGGAGGAGATGAAGATACTATTTCTGCGAAGGATTTCGAAACATTGGGATGTAAGCGACTTGCTTCAGAATAAGAAACACAGTTATGTGCCATATATGTTTTGATTTTGTTTTGTCTCTCGAACTCTGGGCATGCTTTACTTGTGGCGAAGTGATGGCCTTTACAAGATAGGCAATGCGCACTGTCAACCTCTACGTCACAACTGTCACCAGTATGATCCTGGCCACATTTGTAACATCGTGGTTTTGAGCGGCACTTTGCCTTTGTATGGCCGAAACGGCAGCAATTGTAACACTGAATTGTTGGATATGTATAGAGTTCGACAGGGAGGGCATTATAGCACATAAACACTCTTTTAGGCAGTATTTGTCCATCAAAGGTGAGTACAACCGTTTGACTGGGCTTCCATTCAGGTACCGGGCCATGTACTTTATAATTAAAGCGTCTTGCTTTAATTACTTTTCCACAGCCAATAGGAACTGAAATGTTATCCATTACTTCTTCCTCTGACCATTCAGGGGGCACATTACGCACCACACCCATCCTGGTCACATTGAACGTCGGTAGAAACGCTTTTAAGTTTTGTTTTGTCAACTCATTATCACTAAAAAAAGCATTGGCGTCATTATAGTTAGAGAAAGCTAATTCTATTTTGTTTCTGCCTAGTCTTTTAACGCTACCTTGGATTATATTCTTACAGCCATGTTTTTTTAAGAATCTACCAAAAGACACTGGATGTAGTGTAGATGATGGATCCATTCCTTGTACGTGAATTAGATAGGGCGATGCATCAGTCGATTCATACAGGGACCGGCCAACTCGCGGGGCTGAGTTAGGTACTACCGAATTTACAGTCGTTGAGATTGAGACTTTGTCCACAATAGCAGGAGATTGAACCTGTGTGTCGGACTTTGATATCTTTCTTTCTTTAGTAGCTTGTTCGCTTATAACCTGTTTGTCAGAGTCAGACTCACAAGAACAAGAGACCTTACCCTCGTGAGCATTTTGTCTACGCTTTTTATTGCAATGCTTACAGATCTTATTCTTTATATTTTTTCTCTTTCTCCGTGAGTGTTGGATGGACCCATCTGTGTCCATCGCCGTAGAATCCGAATGAGAAATCGTCACATTACAACCAACAGCCGGGGGGGAGTTTCCTCCCCCCGGGTCTGGCTCATCCATCGACTACCAAGTAAGTGAAAAAACTTACCAAATGTCAGCAAAAATATATGTACAATTAATAAAATAAGAATACTAAGCTATTTGAAGAATAAAGACAAACAAACTGATCCTAAAACCAATATTTAGATAATTTTCAATTTTTCAGCTCGTAAAAAACACCCGCCCGAACCGGACGTTTCCCGCGCTTTTTTTCATAACCACTAGTTTTTACATACTTATATTCCTCGTGATTTTATTGGTAACAGATCTTGTATTTGTCATTCGCGTTTGTTGTTATCATCTGGAGTTTCTCACTCACTTTCACTCATATTCTTTACTCATATCCGCAAACGAAATTGAAATAATTACAGCATTCAGATTTGGCGCGCTTTGTTTACAATTTTTCCACAACTTTTTAAATTATTTGGTCCGTGTTTCGATATCAATTCTGTAAGGTTGTTTCTCTGTTGTCAGTGTTGTCATCAATCGGTGTCAATCGATTCGGTCGATCGGATTATCTAATCTGTGTCGAGTACGCATTTTAATACAAACTTTTTTTTTATTGGCTGCGTTAAGAATCGATCTCTCTTTTAATTGGGTCTGTCAGCCTGAGTGGTAGTGAAACTGATTAGTGACAGCATTTTTTTCCTTTGTACTGGCAACAAAATTAAAAAGTTACTTTTAGTCCCTAGGGACTAAATGACCTACTTTAGTCCCTGTTTGCCGGGACTAAAGTAGATCTTTTTGAATAGATGTGATGAAAAAGCAATTACTGTTGGCGCGCAAGTTCATGTCCATCGGGGCCTGAGGTGACGCGCGGGGGCAGCGCGCCCCGCCGCCGTCACCCACCTCGCCGCATTCGTCCGCAGTCGAGTGTTATTCTTGACGGTGACGCGCGCTTGTCGATAGCGATACCAAAAACTGTTAACTATTTATTATTATTAACTATTAATATATTGGGCCGGGCACATTTTTCAATTTCAGTACGAGTCTGAAGTCAGAGTCTACATTTTATTTGTTAGTGAATGGGGGCTATTTGGAAGGTGTCAAAACCACTAAACTAGAGGAACTAAAAGCACTAAACTGACAACCTTCAAATTCGACAGCACGAGAAAAGTCGAGCTTTTTGAGCTGATAAAATTACACACGCCACGAGAAAAAACTTTTAAAATGGACCAGCTTATCCGTACTCACGGACACGAGGTTTTACGATTGCCGCCGTACATGTGTGACTTAAACCCAATTGAGTTGGCATGGGCAAAAGTCGAGACAGTTGTGACGATGCATAATGTTAACACAGATTTATCGTTGAAAAGATTGAAAGAAGTAACGAAGATGTCTATAAGCCAGGTGACAGAGCCAGATTGGTCTGGATACGACGATCACGTCATAATTTTGGAAGAGCACTACTGGCAAAAAGATGGACTAATGGAAAATGCGACCGACAAATTCATAATTGAAGTCAGCGACTGCGAAGATAGTGACTCTGATTCTGCTCTGTCAGTTATCTTTGCAACTGATAGGTGACTAATTTTCGTGTTCAGGGTTTTTTCACTTTGTATTAATTTTTCCTATTTTTTGTAATAAGCCATTAACAAGTATTGGGTAAATTTATTTGATAAAATGTATTAATTTACTTACTTAAAGTTGTAATAAAGTGATAGATATGGTTGACCAAATGTGTTATGTGTAATTATCGACATCGACATTACCGTTTTATTAATTAGGTTACAGCGCTACCGCATTCCTCAGGATGGACATGAACTCGCGCGCCAACTGTATCTTGATACGGAATCTATGATACATTTGTTTATTTACATTATTTTAAAGCCCAAGTTGAACCAACATAGTGCCACATGCTCCTTATAAAGGCCTTTGAAAAGAGTTCAAGTAAACTTACAAGCTGTGTCATCTCTTCCCTATATCCCTCCAGCAGCAAACTCTTGTCGCTGCGGTCGCTCCTCTCGACGCACTCGAAGATGGCCGCAAAGGTCTGCGGGGTCGGAGACACGCCGTCCTCCCGCATGAAGGAGAGGAGTTCTTTCGAGTCGTTGTAGAGGCCCTGCTCGGAGAACAAACAAACATTATACAGGCACATGCATTGCTTGTGGCCTCACAGTAGGACACCGTGTGGTGACACTAGGGACGGTAACGGCACAATTCTAAATAGAAAAGTGGAAGTGGAGATACACGTACACAGCGTTATACATACAAATGTATGGTTAAAGTTGCCTCAGACAAGGGTCGATATTCAGAGGATTCTAAATAGGCAAATGATATCTCGATCCTATCCTAAAACAGGAAATATACAAACAAACATTTACATACAGGCACATACATCGCTTCTGGCCCCACACTAGGATACCCTGTGTCGTGGGAACCAGAAACAGCGACATCACAAACATGTAAACATCCAAGACCTGGGGGCTTTTACAAAGATGAAGGACTTTTAATAAATAGACCGACCTTGCTTTTGATATCTTGTTACTGACTTTCTGTTACACTTTGGATAACCTAGGCACAGGGATAGTCTAGGCAAGGCCTACAGAATAAAATTCGTGCCGGTTGTGGGGGGGTGAGGTGATGTAACTGGGGGGGTGAGGTGATGTAACTGGGGGGTTTCGGTAACATTATTAAACAAGTACAATAGATGTTACCTGTCCGGCATATCCGTGTAGCAGCGTGTTGAATACTTTGACGTCCGTGACCTTCGGGTAGTCGGGCACGCGGCTCCCGCGCGTCCGATAATACTGCAGTACTTGCCGCCCCTGCACAAACGAATATACATTGCAATAGGTAGTAAAAATCCGGCCAGGTGCGAGCCGACTCGGGCACCGAGGGTTCTGCACCTATAGGAAATTCTGTACAGGAAACAGGCCCCCGATTTTCGCGCTATCGAGATCATTTCCCCAGTCGAGATATCGCTTTTGATACCGCCTAAATCCGTCGAAAACTATCTCAATTTATATTTATTTCGATCAAAAACGGGTCGAGATATCTCTGTTGGTCGAAAGGCTAGTCGTAAGAATAGCTTTTCTTGTTTTTGATAGCGATTTAGTATCTCAAAATCGATATTTCGATCATGGACATGATCGAGATAGCGCCAGAATTGCCCCCCAGATTGTTCGGTTTTTTATTTACTTGTGGCTGAAACGGCCATCTTATGATTGTGTTGACCTAGAAGTTTTATCTTCTGCAGCCCCTGGAGCCTGTATTTCATATTAATTTCAACTTGATACCACAACGAGTTACTGAGAAAAGGGGGGACTTGAGAGACAGAAAACCACGTAGCTGAATTTGTATTTGATAAAATAATTCTGTGAAGTAACTCGATAGGCTGAGCCACAACTGTGCCCACTTTTAGTCAGTGATTCAATACTCTATTTACACAGACAGACACATTTAGCGTGACATAGGGCAAGTCCATCGCCACAGCTAGTAATGAAAGTTTCCTCACGATGAAATGATGTTGATGAGATGTTTTTGTTCTGTGAAGTATTTAAATAAATAAATAAACAGGTCATATTATGATTTTGAGAGTAAGACAATCAATTTATCAGGAAATTGCCAGACGCATGTTACTCTCAAACTCTACTATCACGAAAGTCGTTGACACTTGGTGGTGATAGATAACACGTGATTGCTTATATGAAAAGTAGGACACCAACACATTATCACCTCTTGTAGGTGCAAATCACCAGCACATATTGTCCCGAAACTGAGTTGAGAGATTTAAAATCTCGGCATATAAGGCTATTGATTTCGATTGTAACCAAAACTTACTAAACAGTACATGATGGATGATAAAACTTTACTATTCTTCCAATTTAATCATAGAGTCTAATATGAATTCCTGCTGAATGCATTCAGCCTGCCTGTTAACAGAAGTCACTATCACTAAAGACTCTGATTTGCATATAAAAAATATAATTTATATGTTCAATATAGGGGACTTCTTGTGACAAACCCTTGTTCTGGCGTTCTTTGAAGTTTAGCAGCATTTAACGGCACCCTTCTGCATATTGACGATTAATTAATAAACCTGTCGTTTTACAACCATGAGCCTGTGCTATCCAAACTCAATCTAAAATAATTTATTGATTCTATCTATCTATCCAGCCTCCAACACCCACTATGGAGTAAAGGCTTCCTCTTCATTATGCGATTTATTAAGGTCTTGGGCAACCTAATCCACTGTTTCCCGGCGATATCATCCGGCCATTGGGCGGGTGGTCTGCCTAATCACTTAGTTAAATAATAACCGGCCAAGTGCGAGTCGGACTCGCGCACTAAGGGTTCCGTACCATTATCTACTAGTGGCTCTGTGAGCTGTAGACCTCGCGAGTATGTCGGTGGGAAAGCTGAACTGCTAACACACATAAAAAAAATAACCCAAATAATTTTCTTTCAATAACACATACAAACTTATGAATGTACCTGGTTACGTACATGCAGTATGAAAGTAGCCGCACCAATAACTTTGTAAACTACATTTCGCGATCTTTAATACAACCTATTGACTTTTTACTAAAATTATATAGTCTGTTTCACTCTCATGGTCTTTACGAATCCAACGACACCTCATTTGTTAATATCCATCGAGCCGTTTGGGTTGCAGCGATTTTTTTACATTTTAAAACCCCATATCTCCGCCATTTTGAAAAAAATCTAAAAACTGGCTCGAGTAAAAAATTCTATTTATTTTTCCAACCTGCTCACAAAATTTCACGAGAATCGGTTCATAAATGCGACCTGTAGAGGAGAACAACCGGACATACGAAAGCATTTTTGCCCAAACCTGAAACGGAGACGCTTCGCTCGCTCGGTCAATAAAAAACCGCAAAAAAAACACGTTTGTTGTATTGGATATATGTATGTTTTTTAGTATTTGTTGTTATAGCGGCAACAGAAAACATCATCTGTGAAAAATTCAACTGTCTAGCAACCACAGTTCATGAGATACAGCCTGGTGATGGACAGACAGACAGACAGCGAAGTCTCAGTAATAGGGTCCCGTTTGGCACCCTTCGGGTACGGAACCCTTGCTAGCTTATAAAGCTGTTACAATGGACATACCTCGTTGATCATATCCAGATCGCACAGCAGCTGCAGGTGAGAGGCTAGCAGCTTGTGCAGCGCCTCCTGTTTCCCCTGGACGACCAGCTCCTTCATGTCTTGTTTCATGTCCACCTCCTGACGGATCCGGCGTTGCTCCCGCTTCACTTTCTTCTGCCTTTTTATGGCTTGCTTGCTGTGGGTAGAGAACGCTGAATGAGGAATTGAAACTACTCATCGTTTTCATGTTTAAAGAGAGCTACATGCATATTCATTGATGTATCCATATGATTTAAAATCAATTATTTATGTTAGGCCCTCAATTTCTTAACTTTTATTTTAGGTGAAATAGTCACAATAGAGTACTGATCAACTGCCTGTGTTCAGCAGGCATCCCTTCATCTAAATTCTTCATCTAAACCTGGTAAAAAGAGTTCTGTACTTTTCACTTTCTTTCTTTTCATGTGAATTACTTATTCAAAATAGAGTAACTTACGCTTTCTTCACATTCAAGGCCTGCACTTCAGGCAAAGGGTCATTAACCTCAAATTCCAGTTCCTCTTGCTCGGCTATTTCACTGTGCAGTATTGAGTCTTCACAGATATCATCTATTGCTGGGTTTGGTATGCCTCGAGTTCTGTAAAATTTTATTTTATTTTGGGTGTGTTGAATGGTTAGGGGGATAATTCAAAATTATTTTTTAGGTATTTTTGTTAGCAGTTACATAAAATATGTATTAAAATACAGAACATTCTATATCTATCTATCTATCCAGCCTCCAACACCCACTGTTGAGTAAAGGCCTCCTCAAACAATAATATTAATTAATAAAGGTATACTCACTGCAAATTACTGATATGTGCCATCAACTCCTGATCAAAGCTATCTAATTGATTGTCATAGAACAACTCCTTGAATACTGCATGGGCCCCCTTTATAGCCGGTTGCTCCATCTCATCAGATTTATGATTACTCTTACCCATCTCTGGGGAAAGGTCAAACTCCTGATTTAGCCCCTCATTGATAGCAAACCTCAAGTCTTTGAGCTTTTGGTCATATAATGTGGCTTTCCTAAAGTTATAGTAGCTTTCCTTAACCATATTGATGTACTGTCTGGTTTTTATTTTATCTTCCATGTTAGTTATAGTGTTACATGTGAATAGGAGGGCACATTTGTCATCTTCTAGACTTATGTGCTTTATTTGGTTGTCAGTAGGTTTGCCGAGAAGTTTGCTTTTTATACTCTGCAGCAACTCAGAGTCAACTTCAGGAATATTTGTCTTTTGTGACTTGGTGGTGAGCTGATGAAGCTGTCCGAGGGAAACCGAACTGGCTGCTAGCTTGGAAAGATGATCAGCACGAAGTTTGTTTATTGACACCTTCATTTCTTTCATAGATTTGTCATTCACTGCAATAAAAATAAGATGTGTAGAAATAAACAATTGTAAAACATCTTGGAATATCCCACTAAACCTACACTTATTTTTTTTAGCTCTTGGTTGTGTTGTATTAAATTGAATTACTAGAAATCTGAACAGCTATGCAAGTTATAAGTATAGTAAGCTCTTATGGCAAAATGTGTTTACATGAAGAAAACCGACAAACCTTCCATGAGTTCACCATATTTCTTATGGGCCTTATACTTGACTCTCCTTTTGGAAGATTTCTGGAGAGCGTTTGCGGCCCGCGTGGCCTGGTGTCGCACGAGGAATAGGTTTTCTGAAAAAAAAGTGCTAAAATTACGCAACCTTGGAAACATAGGTTATGTCCATGTTATTATATGAGTAAATGGATTTAATATCAAACTTTTTCTAGACCAACATGAGACTGACCTATACTGTGGCGACCTAGAAGAATCTTGCGACAAAACGAGCATTTTATATCGAGCGTCAAAGAACTTATTACAGCATTGCTTTGAGGTTTTGAGATATTATGAAAACCACTTTGATATAAGCTCCTAGCACTTAGCATACGATGCATTGTGTCTAATAAATGGGCATTACAATTTAACCATGAAAAAATGCCGAAATTTGTAAACCACGTGAAAATATAGCGCACTTCTTTCTATTTCAATGTTGTGACATTATTTTTTTTGTCTAATTGTCTATGGTCAGGAGCGGTTCGAATGGTGATGGAATGGTGCAAAACTTGACAGACGGATGTACGGATGACCTTCATCATCCTTGGATACCGGGCGCGCGCGTGTTCACATCCGCGGTTACATCCGTGTAGATGGTGGAGACGGCGATTGCATCTAACCATAGACAGTTGCGCTGCTGTGACAGCCAGCAAGCAAGGCCCACTTTTTGAAATTTGGACTTTTTTGGAGCCATTTCTACAACACGTTTTCACGCTAGACGACAAGCCACTGATTCGTAAGCGTGTTGGTGCGTTCGTTGATGACATCCATGTAGTCGAAACCTAATCCGCGGATGGAAACCAAGTTCCCACCAAGGTGACCCTTGAAGGGTTACTATGTAATGTAATACGAATGTAATCTGATCTAGCGTTCATCAGGTGGGTTACTTACTATCAACTCTTATAGCAGGACCTAAACCGGGCAGTTTTGCTTTTTCAATACTAGAATGAAATGAATTTGTATGAAAAAAGCAGAACTGCCCGGTTTAGGTCCTGCTATAAGAGTTGATAGTAAGCAAGCAACCCACCTGATGAACGCTAGATCAGATTACATTCGTCTGGTATATGCTTAAATTGTGTCAACTAAGGTTCGATTCGAGCATCTCTCGGTGCTCTCGAGAACATATATACCTACTGCTTTAGTTATTGTTCTGAGATATATACCCTTTCCAACATAGGATGATCTCTGACAGCTGTCAGTGTCAAAACACGCCTATGAAGTATCGTATTTTTTGACGGTAAAATGTATAGAGACAATAAACATACTTCATTGGCAAATAGTGACGTGCTACACTTATCGTAAGACAAGATATCGATCTTGACTCGAAACATTTAATACTAGTGGCTCTGTGAGCTGTAGACCTCGCGAGTATGTCGGTGGGAAAGCTGAACTGCTAACACACATAAAAAAAATAACCCAAATAATTTTCTTTCAATAACACATACAAACTTATGAATGTACCTGGTTACGTACATGCAGTATGAAAGTAGCCGCACCAATAACTTTGTAAACTACATTTCGCGATCTTTAATACAACCTATTGACTTTTTACTAAAATTATATAATCTGTTGGTCTTTACGAATCCAACGACACCTCATTTGTTAATATCCATCGAGCCGTTTGGGTTGTAGCGATTTTTTTACATTTTAAAACCCCATATCTCCGCCATTTTGAAAAAAATCAAAAAACTGGCTCGAGTAAAAAATTCTATTTATTTTTCCAACCTGCTCACAAAATTTCACGAGAATCGGTTCATAAATGCGACCTGTAGAGGAGAACAACCGGACATACGAAAGCATTTTTGCGCAAACCTGAAACGGAGACGCTTCGCTCGCTTCGCTCGCTCATCTGTTTCACTCTCATGGTCTTTACGAATCCAACGACACCTCATTTGTTAATATCCATCGAGCCGTTTGGGTTGTAGCGATTTTTTTTCTCCGCCATTTTGAAAAAAATCAAAAAACTGGCTCGAGTAAAAAATTCTATTTATTTTTCCAACCTGCTCACAACATTTCACGAGAATCGGTTCATAAATGCGACCTGTAGAGGAGAACAACCGGACATACGAAAGCATTTTTGCCCAAACCTGAAACGGAGACGCTTCGCTCGCTTCGCTCGCTTCGCTCGCTCGGTCAATAATATTGAAAGACATCGACAAAACAAGAAAAAATATGGATGAAGATTAGGAGCGTGACGTACGATTCGACCAATCTACCCAGCAACTGATTATAAATCTACAAGAGTGCTCCAGCGAGTCCGAATCAGACTTTGATAATGGTGATTTGGGCTGTGAATCGATTTAACAAGAATAAAAACATGCTACGACATCCTTTTGTTTGATTAGCTTGAAACATTCAGAAACTTTAGTTAAAATATCGATAATTTGTATCCACATTATCCCCATGCCTAGTAAAGTCACAGTGAGAAGCTGTCAGAGTATTTACATCCTGTTGGATAGGTTATAGTTGTCTATGGTCTGGTCTGGGTCTTTTATTAGGCCATGAAATTACATAAATCTTAATCAATCGTTCGTATCGTAAGTATCGCGACTTACTGGTTTTCACTCTAGCAATTCTGTTCTGTTTGTCTATGGTATAGTTATATCTTTCCTCGAAAGCCACCCTGACCCTGAGCAAGCTGTACGTACACAAGCTACAGATGCTTTTTCATTTTCACAGCCCTCTTGTATAATTATCTATCTCTTTCTCTCTCTTATCTTTTAATACGCGGCGGATAACAGACAGAGCGCCTGACTTCAGTACACCTTCAGTAGTTGCACATGCTGTAATTTGTTGACTTCATGGCTGTCGTCGATTTGACTGTATCAGTACCTATCACTAGCAAAATACCAATACATTCCAATTCGCTGTAAATATTAATTACATAAACCGCGACCCAAGGCATAAACGCTTTACAAGGGATTCGCCATGACTGAAGTTCCATTTATTTGTAAGTATACCTATCAATTTTTTACGTCGAATGTATCAACATATTTTCAGCAAGAATTGTTGTGTGCTTACCTATTTGCTGTATTTCAGGGACACCTAAGCGGACAAAGAAGCTGTTCGAGCTACGTTTTGAATATGACTGGCTATTCAAGAGTAAAAAACAACCATGGCAGTAAGTATTTGAATTAACTAGTAGTTTGGTAGTTACAGTGCAATAAAGAATATGAAAAATATAAACTCCCGAAATGTAACTAGGCCAGCGTTTTCTGTGTGCGTCTCGCTCTCGCTGAAAGATACCAAGATGAAAGATACCAGCCAAGATCTGGTCTTGTTTTGATCATGAAACTGCACTGGACTTGGACAGATTATGATGAATTTATAAGTAGCTGCACCCAGAGAATTCTATGTTGCATAGTTTTAGATTCAGCAGAGGAAAACCCTATACTTAACTCCTTACAGTCATAACTTTTTATTCCAGTGCTTTTCATGAAATATTGCGTAAGAATGGATTTCCTGAGGACATGACTGTAGACCACGTTCGGAAGAAGTGGGGCTATACCTATGATGTAAGTATTAGATGGTAGTGGCTGTGTGGTATTTGCAAATTTCAGTTGAATCCCAGTTGTAACAAACAATTTGTCTCAAATTATTTATTGCCACTCTTATTTGAACTGTATAAATTAATTCCAATTAGGATTTAACCCTTTCTCTCGCAAATATATTGTTTGCTATTGTGTCTTAGTGTGAGTGAACCAATTAATAGATGTGTGCCTTCTTTATATTATAGTGTATAAAAATTTCAGAGTTACAAGATAGCTAAAAAGGAAAAACGAAAGTCATGGAAGTACTATAAAATGTTTGAGAAACATTTTGGAAAAGCCAAGATTCTTGATAAGAAGTTTGAATCTTGTAAGTACACCTTATTTTGTAAATTATAGTGTTAGGTACCGCCAATATTTAGATCTAGGTGACCCAGAAGTAAGGATTTAAAAAAACCGTAAACATGGTCCTACTGTAAAAACGGTTGTTTATTTCTTGTCAACTAGCTATTAATTAAACTTTTTCTGATTGTGCTTAAAAAACTACTAAAATGCACATAAAATACTAATAAATCAAGCTCAACAAAGAACTCGTTTCTATCAATCACTCATGCAATTGTGTTTGTATTACAGGGAATGATGAATGGAGATTGAAACTAGTTGAATTTGTTTCTGAATCTACATCAGAGAATAAGGATGTACAAAATATGTGGAAGTATGTGTATTTTATATCTCTTTACGTTCTTACTTTAGGACTCATTTGGGAGACTAATAAAGCACACTGAAGGACATTGCCAAGGTTTGGACCAAGAATGCTCACATAGTGCATTTTGTTCCTTAGATCATCACTAATCTGTAATCCAAAGTGCATTAAAATCTATCCCAGGAGTTCAAAGAAAACAGATTTGTTTTAAATTAAATATTTTCATAGGAAAAAAATAACTTATTAGCAACAAATGTATAATAATCAACTATGAAACAGTTATTGTGTGTGCAGTTATAATTGGAATAGGTCGGGGAGAATGTATTTTCGTATTTCGTTTGTATAAACTTGTAATTAAATACATTATAGTCTATTCATGATAAGAATGCTGTTCACGCCATACAGCAAACACGAAACGCAGTAGGCGTGACGTCACATTCAGAAGCATGAGTGGTGGGGCGCGTCCTCCATTTTCCACTCGCCACATTGCGTCCAGACTCGATCAGAGCAAGACCGTGCACGCCGGCTCTCGGGTTCCCGTCATATTGCACACGCGATGTAACCGCGTGTCTCCCATCATCCTCGAAACCTCATCACAACATTTACCGCTAACCCAAAAGGCAGCTAGCTAGCCCCGTCGCGAACGCGAGTGACAGTGTTTCTGTGCACCCATTTCCTGCTCATCGCCACGAGGCCAGGACCTGTCTGTCTGTCTGTCTGTCTGACCATAGACCCGATTACTTGGGTACCTTGGAGCTGTAAAAAAATTAAACTTCTCGCGTGAAACTCGCAAGGGAATCAAAACCTATAGGGTACTTCCGGTTGGCCTAGGGTCATGAAATTTGGAATGAAGGTAGGTCTTATAGCACAAGTAAAGGAAAAAATCTGAAAACTGCAAATTACTGTCTTTCTGAATAAATAATCAATTTGGTTTACATGGATGACATCACACTTTAGTTTTTTATGTGGAAACCTAATTACAGGTGTTACGCTCTCCAAGTGTGATCGGAACCCTTGGTGCGCGAGTCCTACTCGCACTTGGCCTGTTATTTCCTAAGAAAATATTGAAAACAAAATTCATTTTTTCTTTGAGACTCCTGGGATAGATTTAAATGTGCTTTAGATTCCAGATTAGTGATGATCTGAGGAACAAAATGCACTATGTGAGCATTCTAGGCAGCACTTGGTCTAACTTCCATACAAAAGCAGGCAATGTCCCTTGCCATTAAGCAGCTAGTATTATAAATTAACAATGGTTCAAATAAATAATTTATTATTGTGATTGTTGCAGGCAGGTTGAGATATCTCTCCGCACCCAGAATCTCCCGAGCGATTGTTGCATTCAAGATGTGAAAGAACTTTGGAATTATTTAAAAAGTATATTTATTGTAAGTCCATGTTTCATTATTCTGATCAGTATTGCACGAGTGATGATGATGTGATTGATGAGTAAAATATCCGAAATCGAAAACTAATATGTATTGGCTTACCACTTGGATGGACCTGCTGGGAATATTTACAACAGACCAGACTATATTTGTTCTACTCAACTAGAGCTCGTCTAAGCTGAAATGACGCGCCCCACTCCTTGGTTTTGTATGACAAGTAAATACGAAACCAAGGAGTGGGGCGCGTCATTTCAGCTTAGACAAGCTCTACATGTTAGCGATTTTATGTCGTGACTACTGCGCCTTTTCGCACTCACCCTGTAAAACTTTTCTGCAGAACGAGACTGAGCTCTAAACAAACAAACATGCATATTCCTAATGGGGTGGCAGGGGCACAGCTGTATACAGGATGTAACAGAAGGGGGAATATTTTAGGGGGTTGTTAGGAAGACCATTCTGAGCAACTCCATATGTTTTGGTTCAGGCGGTCAACTGATTTGTATAGAGTAGTGAAAATTAAAGTTGCTCTGATCAAATCGGTTTCATAGTAAAAGTTGCTCAGAATGGTGTCCCTAACAACCCCCTAAAATATGACTACACCATTCTGTTACACCCTGGAGTTCTGTCCCGCTGTCATCCACTCTCCATCCACTTCCGCCACCCATATATACCCGTGCAACTTTTTCGTAATTGGTATTCTCTCATAAGGACATAGGCCGAACAAACATACAATAGACGTGGGAGCGACGTCGGGTATATTATTTTATTTTGCACAATAAATTCTTCCACTCGTCATCAGCGCAAGCACCGTCTCACGGTCCGGCGCGGCGACTCGAGCTGCGACTGGGCGCTGTACCCCGCGCTGCTCGCGCACTACTCCCGGCACGAGCGCGAGATGCTGCGCTGTGTCGCGACAGACTCGGCGTGGCCGGCGCGCGCGCGCCCGCTCGGCAGGAGGACCGCTCCGGAAGAGGAGTGCGAGTTCCAGTGTGAGTTGTGACGACAGACCGAGTGGTTGCGTGGTTTAAGCCACCCACACGCCTGCTGCAGGGGCAATCTAGCCTAGCTTGTCTCTGCGGCAGGCGTGTGAGTAGCCGACTAGAAAATGCACACGGAGGATGCAGGGGGGTCACGACGCGATATAGTCACTATATCGCGTCGCGACCCCCCTGCCTCCTGTCCTTCACTATATTATAGTGAAGGACAGGCCCCCGATTCTCGCGCTATAGATATCATCTCTCCAGTCGAGATATCGGTTTTGATACCGCCTAAACCAGTCGAAAACGATCTCAATTTTATTTATTTCGATCGAAAACGGGTCGCGATATCTCGGTTGGTCGAAATGCTAGTGGTAAGAATAGCTTTTTCTTGTTTTTTCGGTATCTCAAAATTGATATTTCGACCATGGACATGATCTCGCTAGCGCCAGAATTGCCCCCCAGAGCACGCACGCGACAAAACCTGCCGAGCTGCCCCAGCATTGCTCATGTGATAAACGGTGTTAGAATCATTTTGTATTTTCTTAAATTTTCACAAAATATCTCTTCGAATTAATCACGAGTTATTACACTTTAATTTATTGCCAAAACATCGCGAAATCAAACCTTCAGTACCCTATACGTAAATAAGTTACTCTATCACCTCAGTTCCGATGACGCATCTTGCATCTTGTCTGAGAGCCGTTTTTGATTTTGACACAGAGTCAGTAAGCGAGGGACAGAGCTGTGCGTCAATCTCCTTCTCACGAAAGAAATGTGATTTCTATTTTGCCCTCCAATCGGCAAGTTCGCCGAATGCATCGCACAGCCGTTATAAAACTGTACCTGTCCTCTTCGCAGGGTCTAAAGACATTACGGAGACATTCATTCAAATTCGAATGCAGCACGACTGGCTATTTAAAGACAAAAAGTGGGTGTGGAAGTGAGTTGGCTGCTAATATTATACAATTGATTAAATTATTCACAGCTTACCTTAGAGTGTTTAATGATGGCTTTCTTTGCTTAGTTCAATAATAATAGAAGTATATATAGCTATTAAAGGTGACTAGACTTTAAATAAAATTTAGAACCTTTTTCAGCTAAAGGGAGGATGATATTAGTTACTCATGGGTTTGCTTTCTTTGCAGTGACCTTCAAGCGATAATGGTGAAGGAATATGGATTTCCTAAGTCATTACACGGTAGAGAACTTTGTAGGAAATGGGCTACACTTTTTTCTGTAAGTCTATAAAACTGCATCAAATACTTCTTTAAATATTTAAAATTTTAATGACAATGCTGGTTAATTCTTTTTTCAGGAATACCAGAAATCAGTCGCCACAAACAACACTTCCTGGATCTACTACAATCTGTTTAAGTGTTATCTCGGCGAAGGAAGCTTCAGTTTCAATCCTCTTATTGGATGTAAGTATATTCCTTCGAACCTACAGTTCCGATGACGCATCTTGTGCTGGCCGTTAAGCTCTAAAATATTCATTGTTTTTAATAAACTTTTTATCTGTAGTGTAGAGCAATCAAACTAAAATAACCACGGAATAGAATAAACTAGTGTCTGTCTGTCTATTCTAAAAACTAGTGTAAATCACTGACGCGGCAAGTTATGGTCAGCGACGCATAATCATGGCACACTCGCCACGCCTACTTGACACCGTTTTTTCTGTTCCGTGAAAATATGTGCCTTTTCACATGTACCCGGCAGCCGGCCGGTCGCCGGGCCGGGTAAAGTAGAAATGTATGAGCTCCAGTCGCGACCGGCCGGTTGTGCATGTGAAAGCTGTCATTGGAGCTCATACATTACTACTTTACCCGGCCCGGCGACCGGCCGGCTGCCGGGTACATGTGAAAAGGCACTAACGCGCCTTGCCCCACTACCGGCTTCACACTCACACAGACACACACACACTCACGCTTATAGCAAATGAAGGAGTGGGGCGCGTCATTTTAGCTACCTTGTATAATAAATAATGCGTGAAGTGTATCTATTAAAGATTTACTTTGATTTGCAGGGAGTGAAGAATGGGTGTTGAACCTCATTGATGCCAGAACTGAGTTCGAACACATGTTTATAGAAAAGGCCAGAGATCAATACGCGGGCGCGTGGAGGTAGGCACCGATATAGTACATATTAGTCCTTGATTTCAAATAACTATATATTATTGCTTGCTCGAGGATAATATTTTTAACCGACTTCCCAAAGGAGGAGGTTTACATTTCGTCCGGATGTTTGTTTTTATTTTTTATTTTATTTTTTTATGTATGTGCCCCGATAGCGCCTAAACGGGTGGACCGATTTGGAAAATTATTTTTTTGTTTGAAAGGGTTTACCTTCCCATTGGTCCCATTGACACCAGGTCAGAATCTGATGATGGGATCCTGGAGAAATCGAGGGAACTCTTCAAATATTATAGGCAGACCTATAGTAATTTTTGTGTTTTTCATAATAACTCGTGCAAATGCACATGGTAAGCATAATATTGTGATGCGGAACTGCTGATGAAGGACCACATATGGCCACCAGATCTGCTCAATACTAGGTACAAATACATTGCGTGGCTGACGGGCAGGCAACGCATAGCCTAAACCGGTGGACCTAGAGCCATGAAACTATGTACAGGGGTTCCTTAGTAGCGTGGGGTAGCACTGATGTGGGATTTGAAAAAAATAATTCCCCAAGGGGGGGGGGGGGGTTAAGGGGTTACAGTTTGTATTAAACTCAATCTAATCAAATAGGGTTTGTGGAAGTCGGTTTTTTCTAAAGTTTACTTTTTGTTTCAATTATATGTGACAATAGAAATTATTATTTTCAGAGAAGTGGAGAAAAGGTTGCGTAGTACCGGGTTGCCGCTAGATCATAGTTTGTTCGACATACCGGAATTGTGGACGCACCTTACTAAAACTTTTAGGGTGAGTAAAGAAAATTTATATTGTGGGAATTTAATATTGTGGGATACAAACGCAAGATAAATTATTAAAGTTTAGCCATGAACAGAGTTTAGCAATCTTAAAAATTACTAATTACAATTATTTTCACGTCGGTAATGTGGTGAAAGATGGTTAATAATGGGCTCCCAAAACAATTAATAAATGTTCCCTTTCCAGCCTCTACTACAATATAGGTAGAGCTTGTTCAAACTAAAGTGACGCGCCCCACCACCGCATTTACAAACACAAGCAAATCGCAAAGCAAGGACTGGGGCGCGTCATTTCAGTTTGGTCGAGCTCTACTAATTTATTAATTCCCTTCGCAGTGGAAAAAAAAATTCTCCGACAAGGGCACGCTAACCGAACACTGGCCTTACTTCGACGCAATGAATAAATACACCGAGTTCCTCAAAACAATGGACACGCCCATAGCCAAGCTGAGCATCAAGAAACTGCCGATGATACAGAAACACGATGATGTCGATGATGGGGACACGGCCGCTGATGATGTGATCGAAGACGACAATTTCGATGACGACATGAAGCTGTTCGACCTGAAGCAGAAATTGAAGAAGCCCAAACAAGAGAAGTTGGACTTTGTGCCGTGTCGCGCTTGCAATACGGAGGAGGGCAGCTACAACATATTCGAGGCATGCGACAGCGAGGGCACGGACTTGGCCAGTAAACTGAGGATCATCGGCGGTGTTGAGGTAAGTTGCTCACTCACTACTACATAAGTTGCTCACTACTACATATATTGTGTTAGGAATTAATAAAGGATGTCATTTGAAAGCTACATTTATTGAACTATAGTTCAACGAGTGATTGATAAGATAAGTAGACTAACTAAACTGAACTAATGTTTGTTCTTGTAAGTAAGTATAGGAAAAGTTGCAGAAATGGATCAATGTATAACATCAATGTATAACATCAATGCGTCAAACCTTTGTGTTCACTTCTTGCTTACCCATTGACCAGTTACCCAGAGTTCAGTTGAATTGTTTACCAGTTAAGGCGCCCGGTATCGACGAAATCAGCAACTGGATTTGTGGTGGTTGAAATTTTACATTACAGGGTGTAGTCATATTTTAGGGGGTTGTTAGGGAGACCATTCTAAGCAACTTTTACTATGAAACCGATTTGATCAGAGCAACTGAATTTTTCATTTGCTCCGTACGTTTTGGTCTTTGGTCCGGGTGGTCAGCTCATTTGTATAGAGAAGTGGAAATTAAAGTCGCTCTGATCAAATCGGTTTCATAGTGAAAGTTGCTCAGAATGATGACCCTAACAATAACAACCCCCTAAAATTTTACTACACCTTTCTGTGACATCCTATATAAAATAAATATGATAAAATAATAGTACATTATGAATCAAGTGAGCTAACTTGGTCATATCATAACATACGAGGTTGGTTTACCAGCTCGAGCCGCAGGCGAGAGCACTAAAGAACCGAGTATGTTATTTTACCAATTGCTCACGAGTTTCGACGTTTTTCAGCACACTTGTGAGTAAAATTTATAATTATCTTTATCGGTACCTGCTCGACATTTTCACAATAAAAACAATGAATGAAAAGTTTTATTTGTTGAAAACTGAAAATAGCGCGCACTTTTTTTGTTTTCGCTCTTTGACTCTGACTGCTAGGAGGACTGCAAAAGCCAAACAGCCAAATATTAAATTTCATCAAAGTAAACGAAATACATCTCTTTTTCTTAGTTTGCTTGTAATTTGATGAAAATAAATGTTTAGTCATCTTATTTTCACAATAACATGTATTAATTAATAATTAAAGTCAATTAAAGTACCTAATATTTTTCCACATAAAAATTCTGTTGTTATTCTTGTCCAAAAACTATATCCATTACCACACTAGTGTTGTAATATTATTACAATAGGCAGCATTATGATTCTAAAACCAACGTCATAAGGGTCACTTTACGAGCAGGTGTGTTAAATAGTATATAATGGCGTAAACTGCAACGCGGCCTTTACGTCCGTCGCTGCGACAGAAAAGTGCAAAAAAGTTTGTTTTTTGCAAATTACTCAAAAACCGCTGATGATTTCTAAAATGTTAAACATTTTTTTTTAGATATTTCGATTACCGATTTTCACATGTAAGAACCATACCAGCGTTCCTAACAGAACTCCTGGAATAACTTGTTTTAGGTAAAAAACAACTATTCGTTTTTTTTTTTCATAATAATATTATAGTTTCCAATGATGATGATGATGTTGTCAAACAGTCAAACACTGAATCATTAGCCAAGGAACGATTTTATAACAAATGTTTTTTCTGGATTCAGTAAGTATCTCAAACTGCTGGAATAACTTTTTAAACATGGTCATTTTACAGGACAATCGTCATAAGTTACTTCTACAATTTAATGTTGATTTCCTGCCTTTGAAATTGTCTGTCGATGTACCCATGTTTTCTTCAGTGAATAAACGTATGTCTATGTCTTTAAGTAACCTCATACTATACATTCATTGATTTTACGTCTACCTCAACACTATTCGAAACAAATATCAAAAATATTACCAGTAGCTAACCTAACCTAACCTAACTAAAAATCTACCATGTAATATTTTTGGGAACCAGCGAATAAAGAAATAGCAGACGGATAGGTTTATTTATCTTACACATGCAATGAATCTACAATTAAAATGTCATAGATCTACACAAGCTTCGTCAATACGGGTCTAATTAAATCAATCGTCCCTCATAGAATATATTTATTTAAATACATATGGTTCTAAAATCGTAGTTCGTTAGGTCAAGAGTTTATCTGATTAAATTTACATAGCAGAGGAAAATTAATATTTATCATACATTACTTACTATTGTTATCATCATCACAACGCGTTATTGTGCTTCGGCACAATTTACTCTTTATACTATACGGAGGCGCTCGGTGGCGGCGATGTGAAGATTTACTAAAGCTATAAATATACAATTAGAAAACCCATCATTCGGCGGGCGAGGCCCATACTCCGATAGACATACAAAACACCTTTAAATGTTGGGTATCTGATTGTTGCAGATCGAAAAGGAGGATAATTTACCAAAACAAATATGTTTCAACTGTCTCCAAGAGGTAGAAAATGCCTTCAGCTTTAGACGAAAATGTTTAGAAACTGACAGAGAACAGAGGCGGACCAACATTACCAACGCCGCACCCAACATAATCAAACTAGAAATCGAGCACGTCCCAAATGATGAAGTGGACAAGTCTGACTATCCCGAATTCGAACCGTTCGAAGACTGTCCGAGCGACAGGGAAACATTCAAAGACGTAAAACCTAAAGTAAAGAAAGAAACCAAACGTATCGTCAAAAGAAAAAAAAAGAAAATGCCCAAAGATCGCAACGAGTACAAGAAGATGTGTGAGATATGCGGCGTGCACACGAGCAACCTAGTCGGCCACCTCGACATGCACGCCGCGGGGAAGGCCTACTCCTGTGACATATGCTCCAAGAAGTTCAAGTTCAAAAGCGGCTTGCAGATACACCGCGCCATGCACGACCCCACGCCAAAGAAGACCTGCGAAGTGTGCGGGAAGACGTTTCACATAGTCGCGCAATACAAGAGGCACTTTGTGTACCACGCAAACGAGAGAAAGTACGCGTGTGAGACGTGTGGCAAGCGGTTTAATACGCCCGACATACTGAAGGTGCACATGCGCATGCACAGTGACGAGCGACCGTTCCCGTGTCCCGAGTGTGGCAAGACGTTCCGTACCGCGGGCTGCGTCAGCCGGCACAGGCGGATCGTGCACAAGAAGATTGCCAAATCTATGGTCATTAATGCGATAACAATCTCTTGAATAGAGGAAATAAATGTCTATTTGGGGATGCATGCTTTTTCTTTAACCCTGAACTTTATGTTTAGAATGGTGTTATAACTTTGAATTGAGTTACAATCTTTGATCACTGACTGTGCTCAATTGATTAGTAAACAGGTTTACGTTAACTTCCGGAAAGAAGAAGAAATTATTTTAAAAGTGAATTTTCGCTTATACAATATAGGTACATGGAGCTATAGCTTAGGGTGTACCAAAGCAAATTTTATAGATCTTATTGATTCATGTAGCCACAGACACGGGTAAGTTGAATCCATATTTTATTGTAATAATCTTTGTTGACGTTGTTGGTTGTAGCTGTATGATGAAACTTAAATGATTGGTGATCCAATGTTTCGCAACTTTTCCTATATTTCCTGTAGTTATTTTAGATTCGTGAAATTATTCTGACCTATATTCCTTTTATTCTTACCAGTAAAAAAACTATAACCTTTAGGACATTGTTGCAGATCGACATCACGGATAACTTATCCCAACACATTTGCTTCAGCTGTTACAAGGAGTTAGAAAACGCCTTCAGTTTTAGACAAAAATGTATGGGGTCGGACCGGGAACAGCGGACTAATCTCAGTAACAACATCCCACAAAGGAACGTAAAAGTTGAAATTGAAATGTCAGACGATCACTTTCATAATTACGAGGATGATATCCCAGAATCCCTCAACGATACCTGTCTAAGCAAAGACGCTGTGTCTGCAAACAAAAATATACAGAAAACAAAGAAAATACTAAAACGAATTAAAATGTCAGACGATCACTTTCATAATTACGAGGATTCCATACCAGAATCCCTCGATGATACCTGTCCAAGCAGAGACGCTGTGTCTGCAAACAAAAATATACAGAAAACAAAGAAAGTACTAAAACGAACAGTAACACATACGAAAACGAAAAGGGGTCGAAAGAAAAAGCCTTACGACCACTCTGCAGTATGCGATATCTGCGGAAAACATACAAAGGACAAATATACACTGCAAGTGCATCTCATCAGCCACACGCAAGAGAAACCCTACTCCTGTGACATCTGCCACAAAACCTTCAAATATAAATCTAACGTGAGAACACATGTAGCCATCCACATCCCAGTCGGGCCCACGCGGACATGCCACATCTGCGGTATGGGCTTCCCTTCGGCCCACAGGCTGAGCCGCCACTCAGAGAAGCACGCCAATAAAAGGAAGTTCCCGTGCGAGACATGCGGGAAGAGATTCAACTACCCCGAGGTGTTGGTGGTGCACAAGCGGACCCACACCGACGAGCGACCCTTCCCGTGCAGCGAGTGCGGCAAGACCTTCCGCACCGGCGGCTGCGTCAGCCGACACAAGCGCATCGTGCACAAGATACACAACAACTACCGGACACCGCAACACTTGAAGATGTGAGGCGTTTCGTAAAAAAATGTTGTTTTATGATAACGAGAAATGTGAATGTGTCCCAATTTAATGTTGTCTACCGAAATAAAGGAGCAACGTCCTTTTGTCATATCGCGTCTTTATCTGTTTGACGATATAATTGTTCTTATATTATACGAGAGTGTTTACATTGTCAGACGTATCATTTATTCAGTAGGAAGCTGTTGGATACGTCGAGCGACTGATAAGGTGTGAATACGTTCAACCCCTCGGGGAATGTGATTTAAAATTTGGAATTCAGTTGTGCAGTTGTCTTGAATGGAGGAAATAAATGTTTATTTAAGGATGCGTGCTTTTTCTTTAACCCTGAACTTTATGTTTAGAATGGTGTTAACTTTGACTTGAGTTACAATCTTAGGCGGTGCTCTACTGCAAAACAATTCTTGCTCAGTTTGCTCAATTGATGATTTGTTAGTAACTTCCGGAAAGAAGAAGAAATTATTTCAAAAGAGAATTTTCGCTCATACAAAATGCATGGAGCTAAAGCTTAGGATATACCAAAGCTCATTTTATAGACCTTATTGATTCATGTCGCATGTCTAGAAAATACCGTGTTGAAACAGGTAAGTTGAATCAATTTATTGTAATAATCTTTGTTGTCGTTGGTTGTATAGCTGTTTGATGAAACTTAAATGATTGATGATCCAATGTTTCGCAACTTTTCCTATATTTCCTGTAGTTATTTTAGAAGTTTATCTATTTCGTGAAACAAATTATACTTATCTATATTCCTTTTATTCTTACCAGTTAAAACAACTATAACCTTTAGGACATTGTTGCAGATCAACATAACGGATAACTTATCGCAACAAATCTGCTTCAGCTGTTACAAGGAGTTAGAAAACGCCTTCAGTTTTAGACAAAAATGTATGGGGTCGGACAGGGAACAGCGGACTAATCTCAGCAACATCATCCCACAAAGGAACGTGAAAGTTGAAATTGAAATGTCAGACGATCAGTTTCATAATTACGAGGATGATATCCTAGAATCCCTCGACGATACCTGTCTAAGCAAAGATGCTGTGTCGGCAAACAAAAATATACAAAAAACAAAGAAAGTACTAAAACGAGTAGTATCACATACGAAAACGAAAAAGGGTCGAAAGAAAAAGCTCCTCGACCACTCTGCAGTATGCGATATCTGCGGAAAACATACAAAGGACAAATATACACTGCAAGTGCACCTCATCAGTCACACGCAAGAGAAACCCCACTCCTGTGACATCTGCCACAAAACCTTCAAATACAAGTGCAACGTGAGGACACACATGGCCATCCATATCCCTGTCGCGCCGGCGCGGACCTGTCACATCTGCGGCAAGGGCTTCCCCTCGGCGAACAAGCTGAGCCGCCACTGGGAGAAGCACGCGAACGAGAGGAAGTTCCCGTGCGAGACCTGCGGCAAGCGGTTCAACTACCCCGAGGTGTTGGTGGTGCACAGGAGGACCCACACCGACGAGCGACCCTTCCCGTGCAGCGAGTGCGGCAAGACCTTCCGCACCGGCGGCTGCGTCAGCCGACACAAGCGCATCGTGCACAAGATACACAACAACTACCGGATACCGCAACACTTGAAGTTGTGAGGCGTTTCGTAAAAACATTACATGTTGTTTTAAGATAACGAGAAATGTGAATGTGTCCCAATTTAAATGTTGTCTTAACCGAAATAAAGGAGCAACGTCCTTTCGTCACATCGCGTCTTTATCTGTTTGACGACATAATTGTTCTTATATTATACGAGAGTGTTTACATTGTCAGACATAGTATCATATATTCAGTAGGAAGCTGTTGGATACGTCGAGCGACTGATAAGGTGTGAATACGTTCAACCCCGCGGAGAATGTGATTGGAATACAGTTGTGGAGTTGTCTCTGGAGAGCGGAGGGCAGCCGGGTGCGCAGGCGCCGGGAGGCCGGCACTCGGCAGAGTTCATCGCACAGTCAGTCAGCTCGCGCGCAGTGGCCTCAGTCGCACGCACGCGCGCGCATCCCCCCAGCACGTAATTATAGACCGCGCGCGCCGACACAAAAGGAACAAAGACGTACCTCCTAGTTTAAATTAAGATATAAACCAAGACATGGCGCCGCAAAACTGGGTAAGTTACTTCTTTCTCTAGCTTGAGTTGTTTATATTTTAATATCTCTCGTTTGATTTTCATTTTAAAGGATTATTCTAAAGAGATTAGAGAGTCGCAAGTTCACACGACAGTCGCAAGAATGGGATTTGATCATGTCGGTCATGCTGAGATGCGGATGATTTATGGACATTGCTCTATCACTGACGCGGTGCAAAGGGCGTGTGTATGTGATGGCCGCAAATTCAATTAATAATGAAGGTTTATATAAGTCATAAATAAGTAATGACATTGCGATCTTCGTAGACAGGAAAACGTATAACAATCACATCATTAAACTAAATCTTCACATGTTCAAAAACACCTTTCAACAGCACATTTCTCAACTTCGAAAGTTTCCTACCTAGTAGTTTGAAAACATGTTATGTATTATATGTACAAGGACACACATACAGGTACCTTATTATGAGCATGCCCAAACTTTTCACACATCGTCTCTGCAAAACATACAATAGGTAAGTATAGGTGCTTATACAGAAGTTTTGACAAAGCAATTTCTGTATGGCTCTTGAATATTGGCCAAGGCTTTAGGGCCTTTCCCTTCATTCCACCATGATGTCATTCGTTTTAACTGCCACTTAAGTTAATCGAACGTGTTTGTCGCATTGGTCTCTGGAAACATTAGATATTGAACATTTATTAGCTCCTTGCGTAATCTCTACTAAAGTACTTACCCATTATCAACCTATGCTATTAAATTGCTAATTACAATCCATATAACGACCGATAGCCAAGCTTTCAAAGAATTGAGTCAAACCAGAGATAAATATAATTTTAAAGGTACAGACACTTTATACTTCTTTTTAAGAATCCCTCCGATTTGTGATTCTTGCTAAACTCCAAGCACAAAACTTTTATTTTCGGTGCAGAACACAATCTACAACACTCACTAGATTTGGTGTATAAGTAATTATTTGAATCTTCTTTTGATCAAGTTTCCTTCGATTAAAGGAAACCCACACTCAACCTTTAATTAAGGTATAGGTATCTGAAATGCAGAAGTATTGAAAGCTTGAAGCTCGAATCGTTAATCATAAAGTTTCCCTCCCATCTTAAAGCAATTATATCATGGTATATTCGATCATCATGGTATGAGAAAGAAACGTTTATTTTATTGCACCATTTGCTACACCTCGACTAATAAATATACCCGCACTCACATTAGTGTACTTAACTGTGGACAATAGGATCTCTTTGAGGCATACAATTGGAAACTAATCAAACAATAAAATTAAACGATTTCTGAACAAACAAACTATTTATGCAGCAGCTAAAACAAGTCTTTAAAAAAACGTTTTATACAATATTTGATCATGGCTATTAGATCAGATTGATCGATGCGATATGAAAGTAAGTAATAAATAATTTCCCTAGCCTTGCCCCGACCGATGACACACAAAGCGTAACAAACACTATGTCCGACTTGAGGCCCCGGCCATGATAAGCTAACCTCTTATAGGGTTATCTACAAATATCTACACTAAAACTGTAAACAATCAACAATTTGTATAACTTCTCATTTAACAAAAGGTAAAGATCCAGATGTAATTAAATTACTAGTACTACTTTTTGAAATTCCTACAGAACTTGAAAGTTCGTGCGACCTATCGGGCTGCATATCAACTAATATTTTGGCATGTGCCGTGAAAAAAATACATCGATTTAATATTTCAGCAGGCATATCAAAACATTTTTCAAAGACGCATAATCGGATACTGCTGATGAGGTTATTATCAAACACAAGAAGACATTTTAACATACTATCCCGCGAATAAATAATAATAAATACACACACATGGACAACTTTTTCCGTTTTTCCTAGACCTACATTCTTTCCTTTACAGTCTAGGTCTAATGCTCTACATTTTGATTTCTTGCTTCATTTTTAGGGTTCCGTACCCGAAGGGTGCCAAACGGGACCCTATTACTGAGACTTCGCTGTCCGTCCGTCCGTCCGTCCGTCCGTCCGTCCGTCCGTCCGTCCGTCTGTCACCGGGTCCGCCTGCACGAACCGTAATAGCTAGAAAGCTGAAATTTTCACAGAATGTGTATATATGTTGCCGCACCAACCACAAATACTGAAATACGAGAGATATTACAAATTGAAAGTGGTCTCGGTACAAGATACGTCTTCACAACACGCTTTAAAAGTTTATACCAAGGCCATTTTGTTTTGGTAGGTAAGCCTTCTTTTAATGAAACTAAATTTAAATGATATGGCAATGTCGTCCCCGGACTTCTACAAAGACTTTAAATATTAATTGATGAATTACGACGTCTCTATTTAGTCTGTAGAACTTTTAGAAAATAATTATAAAATTAATAGTTTTTAATTACTTTTGTTTTCATACAAATCTCAGAGCTCAGAAATTATTTTTTTCCTTTTGGCCACTTCAAGTTTGGCTGCCAGTGATGTTTTAATTAAATACTCTTTGGTGCGTTGAAATGATGTATTGCAGTCTGCATGACATTGACATAATGAGTGAGTGAACCTCATTGTACGGAAATTGTAGATGGGTGTCTCACGTTTTCCAGTAGGAGTAGGTTGTAGTCAGTGCTGCTTACGGCGGCGTTTAGTAGGTACTAAAGGCCCTAAAAGCGCGGCAAGCTTTGAATCAATTCAAATGTTATTTTTCAACTAGCTACAAAGTTATTCTGACATAAGATGATAATTTGAACAAAACTTTTTGGGTATTTCATGAAAAATACAGTTACAGATCACACATATACAGGGTGGAAAAAACGAATGGGCCCTGGAGGGAAAGTACCTTAAAATCTCAAGATATCCGTCCGTCCGTCTGTCTGTCACCAGGCCGTATCTCATGAACCGTGGTAGCTAGACAGTTGATATTTTCACAGATGACGTATTTCTGTTCCCGCTATAACAACAAATACTAAAAACAAAATAAATTTAATATAAAGGGGGCTCCCATACAATTAACGTGTTTTTTTGCGGTTTTTTTAACCGACTTCCCAAAGGAGGAGGTTTACAATTCGTCCGGATGTTTGTTTTTTTTTTATTATTTTTTTATGTATGTGCCTCGATAGCGCCTAAACGGATGGACCGATTTGGAAAATTAGACCGATTAGACCTATAATGATTTTTGTGTTTTTCATAATAACTCGTGCAAATGCACATGGTAAGCATAATATTGTGATGCGGAACTGCTGATGAAGACCACATATGGCCACCAGATCTGCTCAATACTAGGTACAAATACAATGCGTGGCTGACGGGCAGGCAACGCATAGCCTAAACCGATGGACCTAGAGCCATGAAACTTTGTACAGGGGTTCCTTAGTAGCGTGGGGTGGCACTGATATGGGATTTGACAAAATTAATTCCCCTGGGGGGGGGGATAAGGGGTTACAGTTTGTATTAAACTCAATCTAATCAAATAGGGTTTGTGGAAGTCGGTTTTTTCTATAGTTTACTTTTTGTTTCAATTATATAGATAATGGTACGGAACCCTTCGTGCGCGAGTCTGACTCGCACTTGGCCGGTTTTATTAAAATCAGAGCTTGTAAAGCACATAGCTTAGCTGTGCGTGTATGCACAAACGCACATTCGCTGGAATCCAGCGGCTGTTGTAAACGGTTTCTATTTGTTTGTAAATGCAACATGTGTTTTAGCAGAGGCGATGGTGCTGGGCGTTTGTCGTGTTCCTCCTGGCACTGCCCAGTCCGCCCGCAGCCGACGCAGCGAATGTCACGTAAGTTTATTTTGAATTTTAAGGTTGTCACCTTACAGAATATCGTAGGATTGACATTTGTTTCTGATGCTAATCTTTCTATCTATCTATCCAGTCAATTCCAGTCCCAACACCCACTGTTGAGTAAAGGCCTCTTCATTACATTATCTTGATGATAGCATATGGCAACTCAGGGTTACACCTTTAGATTAGATCAATGTAACTCTATGCATACAACAATGCTTACACTAAGTTAAATGTAAAAAAATATATAGTGATCAGCGGCACCCCATTTCCCGTACGGGGTGACAGGGGCACAGATGTGCTGAAGTTTAGAACCAGGCATACTCACAAAATTAATGGGGCCATTGTCAATATTTCTTTTACCCCCGCCCGACGAAGGAGAAAAGGGGTGTTATATAAGTTTAACGTGTGAGTCACTCTGTGTCTGCCTGTCTGTCTGTCTCAGCACGTGGAGCGTAAACGGGTGAACCGATTTGAATGTTGTTTTTTTTTTTAATTCGAAATTAGAGTTCTTGGAGCTGGTTGTTATGGTAACATCGAGCTGGTCCGATGATGGAGTTCGAAGGTGGAAGCGGGAACCGTAATTTCTTTATTGTACTCACAAGAAGACAAACATATCTTAAAGAAAAATCGTGTACAAAGGCGAGCTATGCGAGGAACCCTATGATGCTTACTAGTAAACCCGTCGAATTTGGGCTCATTTGGTTTGTTGTGACAAGCCCTTTGGGAATACGGTACCATCGAGCTGATCTGATGATGAAGTGCGAAGATCGGAGGTGGGAGATGGAACCCTGGGATCCATGCTAGTAAACCCATCGAGTTTGGGCTCATCAGACTCCTAGTGACAAGACCTTTGATAATATGATACTATCGAGCTGGTCTGATGATAGAGTGCGAAGCTCGAAGGTGAGAGCTGGAACCCTGGGATGCTTACTAGTAAACCCATCGAGTTTGGGCTCATTAGATTCGTTGTGATGAGACCTTTTAATTTCACCTGATGGTGAGACCTTGTGATGAAACATGCGGGGGTTTTTAATGCTATCGTTATAATCCATCTTCACACTATCCCCTCTATCCTAACCCTTGATTATTCAGTGCGGAATTCATTTTGTTTGCTGTGCTAAGTCCAAATACCACCTACCTACTATTTGATTGGAATTCGATTTAGCTGGAAATTTTACATATTATATAGGTAATTGGGTGACCCTGTCTTGTAGCTGACACATCTGATCACAGAACACAATTACTCTGACGAGCATCTGATATGAAGGTTCTTTGTATTATAGGAAGATGAAGTGTCTTTCATGGATTTCGTAGATAACACTACCTTTATCCACACGCGATCTACTTAGTCTTTGAACTATTTTATTTATATGCAAGTATAAAATTAAATAACCATAGGCCATAACAAATAGCAGCACCTTCGCTGGGAATAAATAAACGGCCAAGTGCGAGTAGGACTCGCGCAACAAGGCTTCCATATAAAAACTAAAGTATTATGTCATCCATGTAAACCAAATTAAATATTTTGGGTGGGTTTATAGAAAGACAGAAAGCAGTTTTCAGATTTTCCCTTTACTTACTTACTTACTTTATACTTTATTGCACAAAATAACACATTTTACAATTGAAAGTGGACAACACATGACAAAGGCGAGCTTATCTCTATTAAGAGATTTCTTCCAGCAAACCTAGGATGGACAGGAAATAATTTAACAACAGGTAGACCCATGTGCACAACATTAAATAAGATAAAACAATAAACTACTTAACAATACGTACATAAATACCAGACTTATAGATATAAATAAGTTAAGCAAATATACCTAAATAAAAGTACTTAAATTTAATACGGTAGAGAAAGATAGTGTTCTTTCAACTGACGGACTGTCTCTAATAGCGTTGGGGAGTTCGTTCCAGAGTTTTATGGCGCGAAGTCGGAACCCATGTTCGTAGGCGGCAGTGTTGTGTTGCGGAGTTATAAGTAGCGACCGAGTGTGCGATCTCCGTTGCCTATCCGAGGACAGAAATTCGAAACGATCACGTAAGAAACCAGGGTAGCGAGGATTAAATAAAATGTTGAAGAGGCAAATAAGGATGTGGGAATCCCGGCGAAGGCGAATCGGGAGCCATTTCAGCTCCCTGCGATACTCTGAGACGTGGTCAAACTTGCGGAGACCAAAAACAAACCGAATCCCGAGGTTTTGAAGTCGCTCGAGTTTGTTCAGTTGCTCTACGGTCACGCTAGCCCAGCAGACATCAGCGTAATCTATCAGAGGGAGGAGGAGAGACTGAGCAAGTGTGATCTTTGTCCGACGAGGCAGGAAGTTTTGAAGACGCCTGAGAGAGTGGAAACTGGCAAAAACTCGCCGACTGACCTCGCCGACATGGACTGACCAGGACAACTGGGTATCGAAGAGAACTCCTAGATTTTTGGCCTTCGTGCTATATGAGATTATAGTTCCGTCATAGGTTACAGGAGCAATGGACAAATGCTGTAATAAGTTAAGGGAGTAACTGGAACCAATAATCATTGCCTGAGACTTTCTAGGGTTTACTAGTAGCCCGTAAGAAGTGGCCCAGTCCCTGATTTTATCAAGATCTACATTTAACAGTTCTACAGCTGAGGTCAAATCATGAAGAGAGAAATGGCGATAAACCTGGAGATCGTCGGCATAAAGATAATAAGACGAGGAGAGACCATCCGAGATGGAATTGATGAAGATAGAGAAAAGAAGGGGAGAGAGTATACCACCTTGGGGGACTCCCGCAAAAAGGTCATCACACCAGTCCGTTGAAGTCTCCTCCGACTTGATACGCTGCTGTCGCCCTCTCAGGTACGAATCAAACCAGCTAGCAGAGTCAACGGACACGTTCAGGGACTTCAGTATCTCAACGAGAATGTCAAAATCGACGCAGTTAAAGGCGCTGCTAAAGTCCAAAAGTGCTATCACAGAGAACTGTTTCCCATCCATTGCATACTGGATGTCATCGGTAACTTTGAGTAAGGCCGTTAC
Source organism: Argyresthia albistria (assembly GCA_963457715.1). NCBI lineage: Eukaryota > Metazoa > Arthropoda > Insecta > Lepidoptera > Argyresthiidae > Argyresthia > Argyresthia albistria. The sequence continues at coordinate 8,660,245 of OY735268.1, read as the reverse complement.
GGTACTGTGACCCGGCCTAAATCCGGACTGGAATTTGTTCAGCAAGTTGTTAGAGGATAGGTAGGAGGAGAGCTGAGCAAGGACTATGGATTCAAGAACTTTGGAGAGGAATGGCAGGATGGAAATTGGACGAAACTCTTTAAAGGAAGAGGGATTAGGAGTTTTTGGTAAAGGGATAACTAAAGCTTTTTTCCACACATTAGGGAAGGAGAAACTGGAGAGAGAGTGGTTTATAATATGAGTGATAGCAGGAAGAAGCTCGTCAAGTACAGTAGTGATCATTTTGGAAGAAATATTATCATATCCTACAGCTTTAGAGGAAATAGCGAGCACAGCCTTTTTAACCGCATCGATTCCGACAATTCTGAAGTCAAAAGGAGTTGAGGTAGGAGCTGACCTTGTGCGCAAGTTATAAAGCGTGGCGTTCTTTACAAAAGGATTCATGATGACAGGGGGAACCGAGAAGAATTACTTGTGCTATAAGACCTTGCTTTGTGCCAAATTTCATGATTGTAGTTCTACGGGAAGTACCCCATAGGTTTTGGGTCCATTGCGATAACTATAATAACCAGCCAAGTGCGAGTCGGATTCGCGCACGGAGGGTTCCGTACTATTATCTATAAAAAGCCGCAAAAAAAAACACGTTAGTTGCATGGGAGCCCCCCTTAATATTAAATTTCTTTTGTTTTTTAGTAAGTATTTGTTGTTATAGCGGCAACAGAAATACATTATCTGTGAAAATTTCAACTGTCTAGCTACCACGGTTCATGAGATACAGCCTGGTGACAGACAGATAGACGGACGGACGGACAGCGAAGTCTCAGTAATAGGGTCCCGTTTGGCACCCTTCGGGTACCGAACCCTAAAAATCCAACAATTTTACAGCATAAGCGGTCGTAGCGTTCGATTTCGTTGACCTAGAAGTTTGATATTTTCACAGTGATATGCGACCAAAGACCTAAACAATTGATATAATTTCAGCTTGATACGTCCACGCGTTCTTGATATTTCATAATGGTCTTGACAGCGGACGGACAACAAAATGATCCTTATAATTGCCTTTTCACACACCGGTTCCCGGATAGCCGGCGCGCCGGCTACCCTGCGATGAAGTGTATGGCCTTCTACGTACATACGTACCGGGGCGGCGGCCGCGGCGTAACTTGCACTAAGTGCCTTTTCACACACACCGGTTCCCGGATAGCCGGTGCGCCGGCTACCCTGCGATGAAGTGTATGGCCTTCTACGTACATACGTACCGGGGCGGGGCGGCCGCGGCGTAACTTGCACTAAGTGCCTTTTCACACACACCGGTTGCCGGGTACCCGGCGCCGGCTAACCGGTTGTCATTTCATACGATTCCCCGGCAAATTACGCCGGTAGGTACGTATGAAAGCGTACATACACATGGCCATACACTTCATAGCCGTAGCCGGCGCCGGCTATCCGGGAACCGGTGTGTGTGAAGAAAAGGCACAAAGGCATCCTTTCTATCCCTTCCTTCCTTCCTTTTAAGGATCGGAACCCTAAAAAGCGGTCTGGCATCCGGTGTAGGTCCTCAACGTAGTGTTGAGGACCTACACAACTTCTTGAATACTGCATGACATACTCCACTGACTGCACGTCGCACGCACGCCACATTTACAAATCACTCTTCAAGATAACGGCGTCTCATTTTAAATGACAATCACAGTAACTGCATGCCCCCATTGATTTCGTAATCTTCCAAGTTTATCGTTCATCAAAATTAAATGCTGGGCTCCCCCCCTTAATATTAAATTTCTTTTGTTTTTTAGTAAGTATTTGTTGTTATAGCGGCAACAGAAATACATTATCTGTGAAAATTTCAACTGTCTAGCTACCACGGTTCATGAGATACAGCCTGGTGACAGACAGATAGACGGACGGACGGACAGCGAAGTCTCAGTAATAGGGTCCCGTTTGGCACCCTTCGGGTACCGAACCCTAAAAATCCAACAATTTTACAGCATAAGCGGTCGTAGCGTTCGATTTCGTTGACCTAGAAGTTTGATATTTTCACAGTGATATGCGACCAAAGACCTAAACAATTGATATAATTTCAGCTTGATACGTCCACGCGTTCTTGATATTTCATAATGGTCTTGACAGCGGACGGACAACAAAATGATCCTTATAATTGCCTTTTCACACACCGGTTCCCGGATAGCCGGCGCGCCGGCTACCCTGCGATGAAGTGTATGGCCTTCTACGTACATACGTACCGGGGCGGCGGCCGCGGCGTAACTTGCACTAAGTGCCTTTTCACACACACCGGTTCCCGGATAGCCGGTGCGCCGGCTACCCTGCGATGAAGTGTATGGCCTTCTACGTACATACGTACCGGGGCGGGGCGGCCGCGGCGTAACTTGCACTAAGTGCCTTTTCACACACACCGGTTGCCGGGTACCCGGCGCCGGCTAACCGGTTGTCATTTCATACGATTCCCCGGCAAATTACGCCGGTAGGTACGTATGAAAGCGTACATACACATGGCCATACACTTCATAGCCGTAGCCGGCGCCGGCTATCCGGGAACCGGTGTGTGTGAAGAAAAGGCACAAAGGCATCCTTTCTATCCCTTCCTTCCTTCCTTTTAAGGATCGGAACCCTAAAAAGCGGTCTGGCATCCGGTGTAGGTCCTCAACGTAGTGTTGAGGACCTACACAACTTCTTGAATACTGCATGACATACTCCACTGACTGCACGTCGCACGCACGCCACATTTACAAATCACTCTTCAAGATAACGGCGTCTCATTTTAAATGACAATCACAGTAACTGCATGCCCCCATTGATTTCGTAATCTTCCAAGTTTATCGTTCATCAAAATTAAATGCTTTCAAATTTTTCTTTCAAGTGTTAGGAATTTACGATCGATATGATTCTATTACCATACCCCAATTTCTACATGTCGGACAGAGATAGTAGATAGTCGTTTTAATAGTCGATGCGGTGCTTCCTAATATGGTAGGTTAAACATATAGGGTGTTATTACAAAAAAAATATATCCCGTTCAACGCCTGTTTAAAAACGAAATTGTATGGGATTTGACGTTTGTTTTGAGGTTAAACTGCGTTTAATATTTTGAAGTAAAACTTCTTGGGGCACGGGGGTAAAATTTATTTAACCTCTCAACTGTGGGTTATTCATATATTTGCTTTTCAATTGATACTAGCCGGGTGCTCTCACGAGTGGCTAAGAAATGTAACGGAAATTGGAATCGGTGACGTCAGGGTCGGCTGAAGACTTTTAAAACCGCAACTATTTTCAATACGGTTTTTAACTAATCAGATAAGATAATAATACATTCGTACAATAAAGAATGTTAATTAGTGAGAGAAAAACCTGATGAAACGTTAACAAATAAAAATTATTTTAAGCATTCTTCCACGAGTTCTTGATTTCCGGTATGGCCAAGATGGCGCCGCCGCCGCCGCCGCCGCTGGCTGGGATAAACAAAACCAGTGACGTGACCAAAAACTACTTCGTTCAACCTCTTTGTTGGAACCGGAACTTATGTTTGACAGCTGTGCGATGCGATCCATACAGTTTGTAAGAAAAGAGTTTCATCAATGTCACACGGGTCGATATGGATTTCTAAAACAAGCAAAGCAATGCATACATTTGAGCGAGACGGCTTAAAGACGTGACGTCAGATGGTATATAATCTGAGCGAGATGCAAATAGTAGTGACCTCAGAACAATAACTAAAGGTAGTGACACTATTGAATGAGTTAAGTATATCACCACGAGCGCGACAAATTGTAGATAAGGAATGGTGGGAAATAAATGACATGACGTATTAAAAGTAAGTACAAGTATAAAATAATTTCAAATAATCGGACGTCTGAAACTTAAAAGTAACTTGAAGCAGAGATTGGATCTCAAAATTGGAAATTTAAATCTCTTTTAGTATAGGTAGGTATAGGTGTATAGTATAGGTACCACTTAATGATCTAACTACAGAAGTTTTACTTCTAACACGTGTACGGTGCTACACGCGTATCTTTTTTTTTTGTAATAACACGGTAAGAATCTTTATCTCGGAGTACACAACTAAAGTCACTCAGAGTCGTTTATCTTCATTGAACGGTTATTGACTAGGAAGCACACCATCCAGCGCTATCAAGATAGAATGAGTGAGCTTTTAAGTATAAGTTATTCTAATAAAAACAACGTATAATAGTTTATTGGACCCATGGCTTGCTTCAAGATGTATGATTTATTTATTAGATTGGGCTTATCGGGACTTACTGAAAAAGGACCTTAACTTGATTACTGCTGCATGCAGCTTACTATTAAGTAACACTGTGCACAGATTAATAAAGAGCACTGTGTAGTAAAATGTAAGCTTGCGATTGTAAATGATGAATAGAGACGATTGGCCAGTATCAGGAATTCCTGAATGCAAGCACGTTTTAGAGAATCTTCATGAAAGAAGAACCCATTAAGCTTAGTTGAATGAACCTACATCTCTCTGGCATTGAACATGGCTTACTAAAGGCTATGGTTTATTTACCCAAGCTAAGTCAATATTCATTCACTGCAGCTAAATATACCCCATACTCCTTATCGTACCTGTACATATAGATACATATGTACTTCGGTTCTCCTTAGTCCTTACCTTATCACAATCGTTAACCCCTCGGGGATCGATGCATCATCGTCGACTCTAAAAACTTTAGAAACACATTTCTATTCGGTCGAACTTTATTTACGAATCAATCTTGTTTCTTTTTTTTTTAATGACACCTACGATAGGCAGTTTTCACCATATATAATTCTCTCGCTCGCACTTCTATAGCTGGGCTGTTGCTGTTGTTAGAATGGCCCGCGTGAGCGTGTGTCTTAACGCGAACGAACCGATTAACTATAAAACATACAAATTAAGGCCGGTGAATTTTTTAATACATATTTTAAATTATACTTAATTTTAGTTAAATGTGGTTACAAAACCATGCCACTGCCACCCTGCGTGGGCCGATATCTAATGTACTACATTAGTAAAACCACAGATACTATAATATGGTAAAACTCAATAGTAAATAGTGAAACAAGACAGCAGAGTCGTGCATGTGGGTCAACAGAGTCGGGTCAGATTGCTAATGCATGTTGTGCTTTAAAGTGTTTCAAAGTTGATTGACGTAACAGGAACAGCTAACTCTACACAAAGGGTTGTCAGATGCTAATTGTAAGACAATTTGTAACAATTGCACAATAAGACGCATGGTTATTTAATAGGCTTTCTGCTGGTTGCAATGTGTTAAATTAGAATCAGAACAGATGTGGGAACTTTTGGGTTTGGGATAAACTTATAATAAGTGTTGATCTAAGTTCATCATAATCTTTTGTATCATTGAAAACAAATATGAATCCGCTAATTCCTGGGATTGAGTCAGAAACCGCTGGTTTTATAAATAACTACCTACTTCCTTTGAAGTTACTCGGTATTTCGCGATATTATTGCAAAGGTACTGGTACAAGCCAACACGTGCGGTCTCAGCTTTCTTCGTTTATTTTTGGCGTAATCTGAAAATGTTCAAATTAATTCAACCACATACGTACTGAACATAAGTACCACTTGAAGATTGGATTAGGTCTGAAAGTATAGGCAAAACTGCTGCTCAAATGAAGTGCTGCTTGATGGTACTATAACCACAGATAAACATTATACTAATACTATAACTATCATTTCCCGAACGAGAGACAGTTGATAGCGTTGAGAGAGAGTCCATTAAATAAGTTGCGTTTCCAGACCTTGATGATGATGATGATGATGGAGTGAGACGCCCGTTGAAACACAGGCGGTGCCCCAATGTGACTATTTCCGTTCACTGATTTCAACCAATTCCCTAAAATCCGGACCTTAGCCGGAAGCTAATAATAATAACTATGCCAATCAAAACTAGGGCTTAGATTAGGTATGGTTGAAACATACAGTATTCGTCCCTACTTAGATTAGGTATGGTTGAAACATAAAAGTATTCGTCCCTACTTGGCTGATATTGGAACTGAAAATGAGAAGTACTTATGTTGACGCTCTGTCTGATATTACTGGAAGTAAGACAAAAGCAAAACATTTCAACTTTCTCAATAAAGAATCCTATCAAGAGCGCATTCGTCCCCCCACCCCCAGCAACGAAGACATTCGCGACGCCATCGTGTCCCTAGTCCACCTGTTCCGGCAGTCGGAAGACCAGCTCTCCCGGCACGAGTTCCGTGAGAAGGCCCTCGGAGACCAGCTCAAGAAGATCCTCATTGGTCTGGACAAGAAGGTGCGGCCCCTGGAGCCGCTGAAGGGCATGATCAGCCGGCTGGACGAGCGGCTGTCCAATGTCGAGACGATATTGTTGCAAGTAAGTTTGTTAATATGCTCTAATCGTGCCAATTAAGCCGGTTAAAGGGATATTGAGTTACGCAGCAGTGTAGGAGCGGTTAAAGTATTTCGTTCGACGTAATTCATCCGGTTCGAAGGATCATTATGCGAATGTAAATTGTAAACTATGATGTCTTGGAGCGGTTATAATATTTTGAAGTATTTTATGGAGGATAATAATAATCAAAAGTGATTTACCCTTCATGTGTAGGGGCGATTATAGGATGTCTAGGAGCGCTTATGTATGATACTTATATTTCAACGTGCATTCATCTTGCCCGAAGGATCATGATGCGAATGCAACGAGGTGAATGTAAAATATGACAACTTCCGCATGATGAATCCAGATATAATCGACCCAAAAAGAGCTTTGCCAACTCACACAACCACAATATGTACTACTGTGAATATTTTGCTGTCGCTTTATTGCGTAGCTTATTGATGTTTTATGATAATGAGTTAATAATTGAAAGATTCTTACGGAAAATTAATGTACAGGGACGAGCTTGTAAGTAATAAGTTAATGAAACACAGGTACGGATTGGATATCTGAACAAATAAAATGTCAGTTAACCAATCGCCAAACTTTTCACCAGAAAGAAGAACGCGAGAAAGGCAACCACAAGAAGACCAGCGATGCGCTAGAGGCCATCCAGAAGTCACTGCAGGAGATCCGCAAGGGTGACGCCGCGAGCCAGCTGGAAGTGAAGCTGGACGCCGTCAAACAGGACGTCGACAGCTTGAAGAGTAGCCTCAGCAAGGTGCGTACGGCCATCAGTCATAGCCACTCCATCCAGAAGTCACTGCTGGAGATCCGCAAAGGTGACGCCGCGAGCCAGCTGGAAGTGAAGCTGGACGCCGTCAAACAGGACGTCGACAGCTTGAAGAGTAGCCTCAGCAAGGTGCGTACGGCCATCAGTCATAGCCACTCCATCCAGAAGTCACTGCTGGAGATCCGCAAAGGTGACGCCGCGAGCCAGCTGGAAGTGAAGCTGGACGCCGTCAAACAGGACGTCGACAGCTTGAAGAGTAGCCTCAGCAAGGTGCGTACAGCCATCAGTCATAGCCACTCCATCCAGAAGTCACTGCAGGAGATCCGCAAAGGTGACGCCGCGAGCCAGCTGGAAGTGAAGCTGGACGCCATCAAACAAGACGTCGACAGCTTGAAGAGTAGCCTCAGCAAGGTGCGTACAGCCATCAGTCATAGCCACTCCATCCAGAAGTCACTGCAGGAGATCCGCAAAGGTGACGCCGCGAGCCAGCTGGAAGTGAAGCTGGACGCCATCAAACAGGACGTCGACAGCTTGAAGAGTAGCCTCAGCAAGGTGCGTACGGCCATCAGTCATAGCCACTCCATCCAGAAGTCACTGCTGGAGATCCGCAAAGGTGACGCCGCGAGCCAGCTGGAAGTGAAGCTGGACGCCGTCAAACAGGACGTCGACAGCTTGAAGAGTAGCCTCAGCAAGGTGCGTACAGCCATCAGTCATAGCCACTCCATCCAGAAGTCACTGCAGGAGATCCGCAAGGGTGACGCCGCGAGCCAGCTGGAAGTGAAGCTGGACGCCGTCAAACAGGACGTCGACAGCTTGAAGAGTAGCCTCAGCAAGGTGCGTACGGCCATCAGTCATAGCCACTCCATCCAGAAGTCACTGCTGGAGATCCGCAAAGGTGACGCCGCGAGCCAGCTGGAAGTGAAGCTGGACGCCGTCAAACAGGACGTCGACAGCTTGAAGAGTAGCCTCAGCAAGGTGCGTACAGCCATCAGTCATAGCCACTCCATCCAGAAGTCACTGCAGGAGATCCGCAAAGGTGACGCCGCGAGCCAGCTGGAAGTGAAGCTGGACGCCATCAAACAAGACGTCGACAGCTTGAAGAGTAGCCTCAGCAAGGTGCGTACAGCCATCAGTCATAGCCACTCCATCCAGAAGTCACTGCAGGAGATCCGCAAAGGTGACGCCGCGAGCCAGCTGGAAGTGAAGCTGGACGCCATCAAACAGGACGTCGACAGCTTGAAGATTAGCCTCAGCAAAGTGCGTACAGCCATAGCTGTATTTTGAGTATGTACAGAAGTATCGCCGCTCCGCTCGGTCTTTCCTGTGTAAACTAAGTTTGTAGATTATCCACGCTGAGTCGACAGAATTATTCTCTTCTTCCTCAGCCGGGATTTGCACTCGGGTCTCTCACAGAGGCAGAACCTCGACCATTACATTGGTTGTCCACAGCACCGCCGGCTTCACCATCAAAATAAATGTCTTGGTGCTGTCAAGGCACTATCATATTTACAAGGACCGTTCTAGTTTTCGTGACGGTGGTGGTTAACGGTCTTAAGACGCTTGGGGATTAGAGAGGTTAACGTACAAGTTCGAAAACGCCCGCCCGCAACTACAAAGAACATGTCGATGGCCGGCCACGAACTTTCACGTTCAACATCTCACGAACATTCCGATAGCTCATCATCTAACCTGCCTAAGTTTGTTTTATAGGAGTCCCTACGCGCAGCGTGCGTGGGCTCGGAGTCTAGTCCGCTAGAGAAGCACCTCTCCGAGGCGGAGAAGCTGCTCAACAAGTACGAGGTGAAGCTGAGCGAGTACAACGGCAGCCGCGTGCAGACGGACATCGTGCCGCTGAGTGACGTCACCATGCAGGACGACGCCTGCAAGATCACCGAAGGTAGGAAGCGGGACGTTCTGTTATAAGGGGTCCGCGAATTATCTTTAAAAAAAGAGAAACACTTTAAAACTAGAACAACAGAATATATTGAAAATCGGGATTTTAATGAATATGTGTGTCTACCGTATGATCGACGGAGAGAGACTGACTTCTCGCCAATGACTTCATCAGTTCAGGGCTTAGATTATGAAGCGCGTTCATCAGCAATTTACTATACATATACAGGGTGTAACAGAAGGGTGTAGTCATTTTTAGGGGGTTGTTTGGGAGACCATTCTGAGCAACTTTTACTATGAAACCGATTTGATCAGAGCAACTTTATTTTTCATTGCTCCATACTATTTGGTCCGGGCGGTCAGCTGATTTGTATAGAGATGTGAAAATTAAAGTTGCTCTGATCAAATCGGTTTCATAGTGAAAGTTGCTCAGAATGATGTCCATAACAACTGTGGAGGTGGTATAACAGTTCGAAGTGACACTGAGGGCTCTTTTATTCACAGTTTCTGGAAGACTGCTGAAATGTAACAGGCGATAATCGATGATTCATCCAAAATGGCGGCACGTGATAGGCTCAAATGAGTTTGACTTGTCACAGCTAATTTTCCTTTCAGAAACAGGGTTGTCTTGCGGATCTCGTGGTATTGCTGCTTGTACCATGCGGTCCAGACGTACATATTTTGTACGTAAAAACCAACTACAATATGGTTGTTGTTCACGCCATCTAGTGACGTGACGACACATTCAGATGCCGAGCTTATCCGAAAGTAGCCGAGCATCTCCGAACCATGAGAGATGCGTGCGCGACGTCATCTAACCAGCCCATTCCGTCCGAGACTCGATTGGAGCAAACACGCGCGCGTCGGCTCGCCCATCGCACACGCTACGTGACACACGTGTCTTCCATCAGCTCCGAAGCCCCATAAACTCATTTGTTTTCACAACCCAAAGGCAGCTAGCTAGCCCCCGTCGCGTTCGCGAGTGATAGTGCACGCTTCCATCAGAACATTCAGCCCATATTTCCTGCTCATCGCCACAAAGCCAGGACCCAAGCGAGGGTCTTACCCGTTACCTCGTCATCCAGCCCAGCTGCAGCCGACGACGATTGTCACGCAGGAGCGCCGCCCAAGAAGTCATCAGGTACCCATTTCTCCGACATTCTAACCTTCAATCCCACCTCCTGTCTCCTAACATCATTCAGCCCTACACGCGTGGACTTGGCGTCCACAGTTGTCATCGTAATTTTCCATCCCCAGCCATCGAGCGTCAAGAGAAGGAGATCAAGAAGGTGCAGCAGATCCTCTCCGACTCGGAGACCTCCTTGAAGGATCTGCCCAGCAAGGAGGATCTGCGGAGTGCGCACAACGAGACGCTCGCCTCCCTGCAGGCGGTCGCCGAGGCGGCCAGGCAGCGAGACGAGAAGGGTGAGTGTGGGCGTGTGCTGGGAGTGCTGGGACGGAGGAACGATATTGCTAGGCAAGGCAAACTCGCGCGTCAATTCAAAGATGCACTTTGACTTGCAAAATCTGCGCTGCGTGGCCTGCGTCCCAGCACAAGCTGACATTGCAACGGGAATTGCAGGTGTACTTTTTTAGATTTTATCCTATCTAAAGATGTGATTCGCGGAATATACTATTGACAAAATCGTTGAAACAACTTTACCTCCGTACTCAGATTTGTTTATGAACCATTAATCCAATACATAATTTGTTATTACTATGCAAATCTTTATTGAAGTAATTCTTAATTAATCATTTATATAGGTTAGAGTTAGTAAGACATTACGGACATTCACGGATTTAGTGTTATAACACTAGTGTTAGTCTTAATAACACTCACTCTTATGTAAATATTTCCTAATTATGTCTATCTTAACTCCACCAGTGGTCCACGAACTCACCACAAAGCTGCGCGACCTGGGCGACCGGCTCGGCGCCACCAACGAAGACATCCAGCGCAGCCTCACGCAGAGCAACACCATGAACGAGCAGGCCACCGCCGACATACTGAAGAACTGCGACGCGCTCAGGAGCGAGGTCGGTGCACACGCCAAACGGTCCAATGCTATACATGTCGCAGTTAGTTGGTTACATCAGACACTTAACGAACACCTTAAAGATCGACATTTAACCAAGTCGCTAAAGTTCCGTCAGACAAGTGAGTGAACGAAACGTCTAACGAGTTGTCTAAAAGTTCCTAGGCAACAAGACGCATTTCAACTTTGGTAGGGTAATAAGCAACCAATTCGGTTTTGTGAAACTTCTTGGGGTCGCCTAGCTCCGCTCCGCTTCGCTCGGCTCCGGGTGGTTCATAAAGTTGTGACCTAACACAACCTATCTTTAGTATCGACACAGAAAGTGACCTTAAGCAACCAATTCGGTTTTGTGAAACTACTAATCGTGAAATAATCATGGCGGAGTCGACAACATGTTTACAATTGCACCAAAGACCAAATTTGAAACAAAAAACCACTGAACACAACAAACTAACGTTACACATTTGCCAAAAAGATGAAAGTAATCAGCTGTTGTCGTGACGCCATATTGTTTTAACCAACACGCTGGCTTTCGGTAATTATTATTAAGACAGATTGTTAGACGTTTTCGACGACGCTTTATTTAAATCAAAATTCTAGTGACTTGGTTAAATGTCGTTCTTTAATTAACGGTCTAGGGTGTTAGTTAACCAACCAACTGCGACATACATACAACCTTCCACCGCCCGACGAGACTTGCGACTAAACACGTCAGCTCGGTGACTTTATTGGTCCCTGTAGCCTTACCATGCCGAGTTTTGTCGCGAGTTGGTGAGGGACAGAGCTATATAAACCGCATAACTCTGTCCTTCACTTTCCAAGGACAAAACCCAAGTCGTGTTAGTCATAAGGCTACTCCGGTCCGGCTTAGGAGAAAAAGCCCTCGAGTTATCGTAATATTTGTGCGTTTTTGCTACTAGTTCTTACACAACACAGGGTATTTAAATGTTTATCCAGCAACACACAGTGCATGTCTATAAATGTGTATGTTCTCCCCGCAGTTGAAGTTGCTATCGAAGAACGACAACGTACTGATCCAGACCGCGGACAACGTGCTCGCGACCAAGAAGCGCGTCGAGTACGGAGTGCACCAGATACTGCTGGAGGTGGGCGAGCTGGTGCGCGCGCAGGGGCAGAGCGTCAACAGGACCATCGGAGACAGGTACCCGCTACGAGCAAGCAAGCAAGCAAGCAAGCAAGCAAGCAAGCAAGCAAGCAAGCAAGCAAGCAAGCAACCCAGGGGACACTTACCCGGGGACACCACGTGTTAGCCAAATTTGAAACAACAAACCACTGAACACAACAAACCAACGTTGCACAACGTTTGCCAAAAAGATAGACTCTGAAAGTAATCAGCTGTTGTCGTGACACCATCTTGTTTTAACCAACACGCTGGCCTTCGGTAAGACAGATCGTTAAACGTTTTCAACGATGCTTTATTTAAATCAAAATGCTAGTGACTTAATTAAATGTCGTTTTTTAATTAACGGTCTAGGATGTTAGTTAAGTGTCTGATTTAAACAACGAACATAGTGACCGTGAGTCCAAAGTTTCCTAGACTAACGCAAGATGGCCAGTGGTTCGCCCACACTATAAGTGCTCACGGTGTCGTGTATTCGAACCCGGTATTTTACACAACTAATTCCTGAAGCCATATGAGCACACCAGATAAACTTTAGGAAGTCGAGTAAACCAAACACATTCGGGACATAACAGAATGTCCATTTCCTGCAGACCTGCGTAACTATCCTCAGTAACGAATCGTCCGTTTGTCTACAGATTCGACGCGATCGAAGCGACGCTGGTGGCGGCGCAGTCGCTCGCGATCAGCAACATGTCGTCGCGCGTGGAGTCGGAGATGTCGCAGGTGTGGCGGCAGATCGGCATCATGCACACGCAGCTCACCGCCGCCAAGCTAGTGCTCGACAATGTTAACGTGAGTGGGGGGGTTGAGAAGCTTCAGGGCTACGAACCATACATCGAAAACATTATCCAGACCCATCCATCCGATGCAGTAAGAGCCCGCGAGACGGGTAGTCGACGTGCGAACAATTTTACTAGCCACAGCCATGCGATTCCGTACGCTGCTCCCGGCCCAGTTATAACTTTCCGTACCAAGAACCCGCCAAGTGGGTATTATCCAGTGGAGAGATTTTCCTTTGAAACACAACTCACCAATTTACGGGAGGCGGTGGACGAGGTAAGAGAGCTGTGAATGGTCAGCCGCTGCGAAACTGCCTGGCGGCCCGTCATCGTACATAGGTTGCGTATGAGAACGTTTGTTGAATTCAACAAACGTTTGGCGAGCCGCATTCCCCCGCAGGAGCAGTCAATTGGATATATAGTCTTTGGTGTTATCGGATGTTCGCACGCCGACTACCCGTCTCGCGGTTTCAAATTGCCTCGGATCGGGACGGGTGGGTCTGGATAATGTTTTCATTTGTGATTGGTTGGTACCTAACTACCTACGGAAAGTGTTTGTTTAAGATATTTGTCACATTTCAGTAATATTTCGAGACTAATCTTAACAGGATCGGAAACGGATCAATTTTTAACAACCCCTTTATGAAATGTTTTCAGAACCAAACCGAGCAATATGTCAACGGCAGTGGCAATTCCTTGGATAAGATCAAAGACAAGGTACGTTCGTTAAATTTCGTTCGCTATGCTATGCGCGAAAATGCAATTAAATTGAACATGACGACATTAGTCGCCCAACTCGAATTAAATAAGAACTCTTTACTCTCTACTTTTCATTTGTATCGTGTAATATGTCGGTCACAAGACAGATTTTGTAGGCTCGTTTTCGTGTTTATATGCGTATCGTAAAATCAGTTAAATTCCTTCTCCTCGGGATGGATTTTGATATTTTTAGGGTTCCGATCCTTAAAAGGAAAAAAAGGAACCGTTATAGGATCACTTTGTTGTCCGTCTGTCACGACCCCTTTTCTCAGGAACGCGTGGAGGTATCATGTTGAAATTAATATCGATTACTCAGGTCTATGGTCTCTTGGTGCTGTGAAAAAATTAAACTTCTAGGTCCACGCAATCAAAAGATACCGCGATATTATGTCATATTTTGCTGAATTTATGTGAACTCGCGTGGAACTCGCAAGGGAATCAAAACCTATAGGGTAGCACTGATATGGGATTTGACAAAATTAATTCCCCATGGGGGGGGGGGGGATAAGGGGTAACAGTTTGTATTAAACTCAATCTAATCAAATAGGGTTTGTGGATGTCGGTTTTTTCTAAAGTTTACTTTGTGTTTCAATTATGTATTTATACAGAGAAAAATGTGCTCTATCGATTGGTGTAGTGTCTTATATTATGTGGAGGTTCTTGGACCACTTTAGCCCACTGTCCTTTGAAATTTTAGCATGTCCTTAGCATCAGAAACAAATTATGACAATCCTATACTACATTATGACACCCTTAGATCAGCATGGCGACCTTACATAATGCTCGTGCAACTCAGGGTAAATGACTATGTTATTACCACAGATAACTATAATATTATACTAATACAGATAGACCATGTAGAACAAAATATGTGACCGGCGTAAACTGAGATGCTACGGAAGCTTCTTTAGTTCGAGGGTTTTATCGCTTGGTGCAGCACCATCGAAAAATTGCAAATACCACGAGATGGCGCTAAGATATATAGGATTTATTCTAAGATTAGCGCCACCTAGAAGTATGTTAACTGAAACCATGGCGTTTTTAAAGTACAAATCTTACTCCTCACGCCATCTCTTTTTGACGAAGGGTTAGGTACTGTTGTAATTTGGAAATATAATGGTCTAATATGGAATGAAAATATTGGTGTGATTGCTTGGAATGTTTATATTGAAGTGACAAAGAAAAAATTAAAATACAAACATTGAATATTAGAAAATATGTCAGAAAGAATATGTCTGAGATTATGAAGTAAACTTAAAAGAGTCTACACAACAATGATTATGGCAGTATCTAAAACAGTTACTAATTCTAATTTGTATGGGGTGAGCACCCTGTGGTTGTTACCCACTTATGGGTTATAATATAACCCCTACCCTACCGATATGAATGGCGCAGGTGAGCGGCATCAAGTTCCGCATGGGCGAGGTGGACGAGAGCCTGCAGTACCTGCTCGGCCGGCTGTCGCTGGTCACGCAGGAGTTCAACCGCGTGAAGGACGGGCTGGGCGAGGCGCTGCGGCAGGCGCACATCAGCCTCAAGCAAGTCCGGGACAAGCTGCCAGGTGCGCGGGGAGAATGGCTTTACTGCTCACGTAAAGAGAACGCTGGAGGCGATGGGCGCATGGCAATAGCGTCCTTACGTGTATGGACATACTGGCGTAAATCGCCTGCCACCGCTCAGCGCATCCAGCGTTCTGTTTTAGATGACGACATCTGTATTTGCAAATACAGGGTGTAACAGAAAGGGGTGTACAAGCCGAAAGAGGGTTGTTAGGGACATCATTCTGAACAACTTTCACTATGGGACCGACTTGATCAGAGCAACTTATTTTTTCACTCCACCATACAGATCAGCTGAGCGCCAGGCCCAAAATGTACTTAATTAATAAAAATAAAGTTGCTCTGATCA
Organism: Argyresthia albistria; assembly: GCA_963457715.1. NCBI lineage: Eukaryota > Metazoa > Arthropoda > Insecta > Lepidoptera > Argyresthiidae > Argyresthia > Argyresthia albistria. The sequence goes on along the minus strand of OY735268.1, from coordinate 8,644,556 downwards.
AGTCGGTCCCATAGTGAAAGTTGTTCACAATGATGTCCTTAACAACCTTCTTTCGGCTTGTTCACCCCTGTCTGTTACACCCTGTATACTTAGAACACGTAAGTTTTAGGGTTCGGATCCTTAAAAGGGAAAAAGGAACCCTTATAGGATTACTTTGTTGTCCATCTGTCTGTCTGTCTGTCAAGAGGATTTTTATTCGGAACGCGTTGAGGTATCAAGCTGTCAAGTCAGATCTGAGTGAAACTGATCATGATTACCAAACATTGCTCGTAAGTACTACAGCAGTTAGTAGCCATTAGAATTCTGTATCTTCACACCTTTTCGTACTTTTCAGTTGCCCCGTCCGGCCCCGGACCGCACGAGATCCCAAAAGTTGACGTCAGATCCGAAAACGAGGCATAACCCTAGAGCTAGGTAATTCCCAAATAGACTAGTTGTAATCTTAACTAAATAGTCTCTAAGTTTACGACATTACTACTAGCAATACTTAAACGAGTAACTTGACTGAACATTAGGATTTATAAAAAATAAAACAATATTAACTTTTGCAAATATTTAATCTCTTTTATAATTGTGGATCTATATGTATGCATATATTTATAATGTACACGTATTGTATGATACAATGTTACATTTTATTGTGACTGATTCCTGTCGTCACTTACGAAGTGAGCGCAAAATAATCAACATTAATAATTTTATTACAACTGATGAACCATGTAATAATTATATCCTATAAGAAAATTGTGAAATAACCATTTTAATGAAGTAATAATGAACTGTACAATCGCATATTGGTATATAATTGCTCTGAAATTATATTCACACAAATTATTTGTCTCCCAACATGATTATTTTATTATTCCTGATTACAACCTCGTTTATCTATGTGCAGCGCTATCGTTAACAAATGAATAGTTCACATTTATAAATCCACAAACAACAATAATCAAGTTCATGCTTATTTGTGAATAAGCAAGTCTGGCGCCTGTGAGGCGCAGTGTCCTTAGACAACCAAATAATAAACTAAACAAACAATACGGGGATGAGACTGCAGCAAGCCTGTGCACAACCTATCACAAACCGAAATGCATGTCTTTTTAATGGAATGTCCTCTTAGATAAAATAGTTTCGTTGTTAATGAACAGCCTAAACGTTGGGCGAAATATATTCTACGATAATGGATGTACGCACACACACACACACACACGGGCGATAACTACCTATAAAGCAGATATTTATTGCAAATAAGTGGAACATCGCGGAACCTGCCGCTTATACTGAACATTATGAAATACCGTCAAAATAGTGATCTTTCTTTACAGGCTAGCCCGTGTGTGTAATGTAAAATAAGGCCAACAAAAGCAAAAATGTTATAAGCATAAGCATTCTTTTAAAGGCCAAAGGATCTATCGTGATTTTACGATAACAGTAGCCTGAACAAAGGATATTTAACCTAAATAGTGAATAACTCGGTGTATAGCATGATTGATTGTTAGTGAGTGACTTGTAAATGTAATGGATCGCCCAGTTATACATATCAATACACTGGAGTTTGACTTCATCACCCCTTCGCTGCTGATAGTGTGACCGGCGCACGAGTTCTATTGCTGATAGTGTGACCGGCGCACGAGTTCTATTGAGGTGTGCACAGGGGATCACCTAGCACGGCAGTGGCATACCTACCTTAACATCCATACACGATTAGCATTCGAACACTTTGTACACGTGTATTCAACTCTTCAATGTACACTTTATTTTATATCTATTAATGCAAAAGATATTTACAGTACCTTACTTGTGGTATTTAATAAAAAGCACTTAATGACCATTCTCAAAACCTTCACCACCCACTACGAATTACACAACCAAATGGAATACACTATGTAAAGTAATAAAAAAATGTTGAGTAAAATATTTATAACAAAAGCGTTTACCACTAAGCGGGTCATAGAATGTAACTCATTGTAAACAAAGTGCAAGATGCCAATAAGCTAGAAACGAGGTTTCAAAAAGATTAAGTTGAATTTTAATATAGAATAGAATAAAATTTAGTTTAAAAAATGTCTACTAAAAGCCCGAAGCCTTCTAAAGTGTGATGTTAAATCTAAAAGTTGTCATGAGACAAAACCGGCCATGTCCGTGACATCTACACTTTGTACAATGCTGTATCAAAACATCCGGCGGCGGCGGCGGCGGCGCGTCACGTGGCTTGCGGGACTGCGCTCACGGCCGTCGCCAACGTCGCTCGGCTAAATGTATCTTATCGCCAACTGTACCCTACTATTTATAATTGATTAACTCCTAACTAAGTCTCAATGTTAAAATTGTGCCACAGAAGCTATCTCCACAGGACATTAAAAGCGAACGCAACACAAGTGCCTTCTGACGCTATCTACCAACCGTCAGCCCTTACAACGCTTACAAGAACAAGTTTGCGTGTGAGAAGTCGACGAACTGACGCAAACTCAGGCTCATAGCTATCTTACAATACGGGACAGACGCACTTCCCGTAGGACCAAGTTCTCTCAACCCTGTAGCAATTCATTCTCACTACGACTCTAGGTATTGTTCAATCCACATAAAAATGACCAACTACTGATTACCTCATTACCTCTACGGCTATGCCCAATGTACTTGCCCGTTAACAGTGGAACCGCTATCGTATTTGATACATTGCTAAAATTTATGGAGTTATCTGGGCAAACTATAAGGTGTTGCTTGTAACCCTCCAACCGCCTTCAGGTACCAGATAAAAAACTATAAGGTGTTGCTTGTAACCCTCCAACCGCCTTCAGGTACCAGATAAATAACTCCGTCGAATATGCTAACATCGTGTTCTTTTAAGATGGAATTTACAGGAAGACGTACTACTATATACATGAACATTATTACACACTGCGACATAGGAAATCAAACGGTGTGAACTTGGTCTCTTTTGGAGTCGGGCAACGTCGACTCCTAGTGTAAGTGATCACCAGTGACACTCATGCAAATGATCACTTATGTGTCACCCCTTTATATCCGTGCGTGCAAGCGAACACTAGTGGTAGTCTTGCAAACGATCACTTGTGTTTCACCCTCACCGTGCAAGTGATCACTAGTGTAGCTTGACGCATGTTGAATCGTAATCAACTGATCACTAATGTGGATCGTGTTAGAGTTCATAGTATGACTCGTGGAAACCACGAATGTGATGCCCGTACAAGTGATTGATCACTAGTAAGACACTCATCCAACAGATCACTGATGTGGTGAAATACCCTAGAATGTGATAGTGCAAGTGATCACTAGTGGTAACGCGTGAGAATGTTTCAGTCTAACTCGACCTGTCCGTCGGTCGAGTCTCTGGGACAGTGCGCGAACGCGAAGTAACACAAGATCACCCCTTATCGTGAGGCACTTACATGATCCTAAGAGTAATGATATACAACTACGAACTAGTGGTACGACGTAGCTCGCGCGCGTCCCGGCCCGTTGATACAACGGGGAGCGGGGGCGCTCCATACATTTAAAGCTATGGACATACCTCGACCATACTAATGTGATAGAGTCTAGCCTAACACGGAGAGAGAAGGGAGCTATCTATCGTAGACGTACAAAGTACTTGACTACAATATTATCTATTCAGCTCTTAAAACATGAACCGACCATAACTCGATACATACAAAAATTGGTGTATTAAAATGAGTGTCCAACTTCATAAAAACGTCTAGTGTGCCACATGTTCCGTGTCATGTTGAAACATAGAGTGTCTCCCGGTGAACCTTGAAAAAATGTAAACTAGTGCAGTAGTGAAAATTGTCAATCGATACTATATACTCTTACAGTAGCTATGGGTCACTCGCGGTAGAACAGTAGGGTCGTTCGCTTCACCTCGCGTCGTGGCCCGCCTCGTGCGACCTACAAGCGACGAGCGCAGTCGCGGCGCGAGTATTTATGTACACGTCGAGAAATCGCAATAACAAAACAACAATCACAATTACATTAAAACTGGCGCACATAAGTCATACGTATGTACAAACGGATTCGGTACCGACCGAACGTATCGGCGCCGCGGCACCTCACCCAACAGAGGCGGAGAAGCTAGCCGGGCGTATATCAATTCCTATCATAACTGCGCGGGCGCGACCGGGCCGCGCCGCGTCCAGAGGGTTACAAAATATTAGCTTTTAAATGTTATGTACATATTGTCGCATCGTAGATCTCGTAAGTGTCTCTCGGGGCGGCTGGCGCGGCGGCGGCGGCTGCGCTCTACCTGCGCGCGCTCTTGGAGGAGAGGCGCGAGTGCGAGTGGGGGGTCGCGCCCCCCGCCCGCTCCTAACTGGAGCACGAGGCCGGCGACACCGGCGACAGCGGCGAGTCGCGCGGGCAGCCCGACAGCGTCACCACGATCTGTGCAAACGGACGAGCGAGCAGAGTTACACACACGCTACTCACGGCATCGACAACACTATTATAGTAAGAATCAGGGATCTCTTGGGACCTACTAATCAAAGGAAAAAACTAACTAATTTGAAAATGTAATCAGAACTCTTGCTGCACCAAGCAGGAGAGCAAATCAAGGAGATTTTGTGGATGATTAAATCTCGCTCATTCGATGCTTGCTTCATCTTGTTTCTTGTAAGTTTCTTGTCGCTATCTTGACATCAGTGCCTGTAGACAGTGTTAAACGCTAAGGATAGCGAAACGAAACGATAACTTTTTATGTATGCGATTTGACACTTGAAATCGCTACGTGACGACACCTTCCTTAGCGAAGTCAAAAAGATAGGTTGCTGTTACCTTCCGGCTGCCCGCGTGATTCCGATGTTCACACAGCCAGACGCCCTGCCACGTGCCGAGGTTCAGCTTGCCGTCCGTGATGGGGATGGTCAGCGAGGAGCCGAGGAAACACGCCTTCACGTGTGCTGGCTGGAATACACACAAAAGGGTGCATTAGCATTGCGAGTGTTTTGTTTTGGGAAGTTACTAGACTTGTGCGTCAACGCATCTTGTGGAGAAATAGGTCTCCTTGGATGAGTTAGACACAATTTATTGACAGCCAGTCTTATTAATTAGGTATTAGGTCTTCTTTATTAAATTGATTTATGAGTGTTTTTAGTTCTATGTAGTCTATGTCAAAAATATAAACATACACCATACATTATATTTAAATGTTTTTATTTTGAGGTTTGCATAAAAGGTGTGTTTCTAGGGTTCCGTACCCGAAGGGTGCCAAACGGGACCCTATAACTGAGACTTCGCTGTCCGCCCGTCTGTCTGTCACCAGGCTGTATCTCATGAACCGTGGTAGCTAGACAGTTGAAATTTTCACAGATGTATTTCTGTTGCCGCTATAACAACAAATACTAAAAATCAAAAGAAATTTGATATTAAGGGGGGCTCCCATACAACAAACGTGATTTTTTTGCTCGATATTGATAATGGTAGCAGGTAGACGCTTAAAATGTTCACAATATATTGAGTATATTATTTACTTAAAAAATAAATAATTAAATTAAAATTAAATTAATATTTAGGGGGGGGGCTCCCATACAAATTGTTTTTTGCGGTTTTTTATAGATAATGGTACGGAACCCTTCGTGCGCGAGTCCGACTCGCACTTGGCCGGTTATTTGTTTTTGTTGTGTAATAAACGCCATTTCTTCCTTTCTAGGTAGTGCAACTTAGTTACTAAATAGTCTTATGTATAGTGTATTGATGGTGATGGTTATCCAGGATACATAGTAATGATACATTTTTCTAGCTGTATGTATGATATTGATGTATATATATAGCCCACACAGCAGTAAGTTACCTCACTGGAGTAATTGACTCGACTAATTCAATCTAGTTAAAGTAATATTTTTGTGGGTTAATCTCTTTAGGCTGGATTTTACCAACAAAAAGTTATCCGGAGAGGTGAGTTAGGTGAGGTGATCTGATCTAGGTGTCACTGGTGTCTATGAAAAAGTTATAAGATATCCGGATAACATTTTGTTGGTCGAATCCAGCCTTTATCAATTAGCACTAATACAAAAACAATTCCTGTGGGTTAATCTCTTTAATCAATTAGCACGAATACAAAAACAATGGAAAATAAACTTTCCACTCAATCCACTTAGGTCTCCTTATCATTTTATCTTGCGTTTCAACACCATGTGTTTATATGGGTTATTTGAAAGTTGACTTTGAAGTACCTCCCTACTACAATACAAATGATAGCTATCTATGTAGTTAATGAATTAACACCAAACATTAGTGCATCAAATTGCTCTCTACCTGCCTTTACAGCTTTCCATGATCTTTTGGCTTGCAGTGACAGGTGGAACTAACGTTTTTTGACGTGTTTTTTTTTTTTGTCTTTTTATGCAATTAGCCCCGTGTTCCAAGTCACGCCAAAATCGATTACAGCGTCTACGAAGCCGTTCCGAGTCAGTTTTGGCGATACAAAACGATGGCATCGTAGACGCTGTAATCGATTATGGCGCTGACGGCGATGTCACGGAACGCGACCTAGTTGTGTAGTTGCGTTGTGTGTGTTGTATTAAGTGGCGCCCCCTTGTAAACGTCACTCCCGCGCCAAAAGATCGTTGGAAGACTACAATCGCATAAAGTAATTGCACACCAAAAGATTTTTGGAAAGCTGTACTATTGATTGTATTGCGAATTCTGGCAGTTAGAGTATAAATCATAATTACTTTTTCCTCAGATATTGGCATTTAAATTCCTTTGATATAAATTTTGCGAGTATTAAGTGTATAACACAAGAGCCTGAAATTGATTAGTCATCTTTAACATTCTGGCCTCAAATGTCCAGTACCCGCATGTTATTCCTCGAATATCTCATCCATATACGTCCACATTATCCGATTCATCCAGTCCAATAACTAAAATAACCGGCCAAGTGCGAGTAGGACTCGCGCACCAAGGTTTCCGATCACACTTGGAGAGCTTAACATGTGTAATTAGGTTTCCACATAAAAAACTAAAGTGTGATGTCATCCATGTAAACCAAATTGAATATTTTTTAGAAAGACAGAAATTTGCAGTTTTCAGATTTTTTCCTATACTTGTGCAATAAGACCTTGCTTCTTGCCAAATTTCATGATTCTAGGTCAACGGGAAGTACCCTCTAGGTTTTGATACCCTTGTATCAAGCAATTTCAGCAAAATTGAGACATATGCAGTTTTCTTTTGATTGCGTCGACCTATAAGTTTAATTTTTTCACAACTTTAAGAGATCACAGATTTGAGTAATCAATATTAATTTCAACTTTATTCCTTACTGCGTTTCTGAGAAAAAGTTTTAACAGACGGTGAGACAGACAGACAGAAATTTACAGTTTTCGGATTTTTTCCTTTACTTGTGCTATAAGACCTTCCTTCATTCCAAATTTCATGACCCTAGGCCAACCGGAAGTACCCTATAGGTTTTGATTCCCTTGCGAGTTCCACGCAAGTTCATACAAATTCAGCAAAATTATGACATAATATCACGGTATCTTTTGATTGTGTGGACCTAGAAGTTTAATTTTTTCACAGCTCCAAGGGACCATAGACCTGAGTAATCGATATTAATTTCAACATGATACCTCAAGGCGTTCCTGAGATAAGGGGTTGTGACAGACAGACAGACAGCAAGAGAATTGTGCAACATCTTGACATTGTGCAACATCTTAGACAGACAGACAGACTTACAACAAAGTGATCCTATAAGGGTTCCTTTTTTTCCTTTTAAGGATTAGAACCCTAATTAAGACCTTGACTAAGAATGAGTTAATGATGTCACTGTCTCGGACCGAATTTGCTCAGACCGCATCAATCCCAAGGGTACCAGCACCCAAGGGACATGTTAGTGAGGTAAATTGGTAGTCGGAAAATATCCAATTAGTATTAATTATGCAATCTCAATCATATGTATGAATCTCATGGTGGGAAAGAATAGTGCTATACATATTATAAATCTTCCAAGAAAACTATTACAAAAGGCCTAAAACCCCTTTCTCCCAATAAGTAGGTAAGTAAGCACTTTTTTGCAAACTCTTGTCATTTATACTCTGACATTTGTTTTTTAGTCAATTACACCTGCTTACTGGCCAGCTTGTAAAACTTAATACAGACAACCTTCAACTCTGTTGTCATTTTATGAAACAAAACTGCCAGCCAGTCAGGCCAAATCTTATTCCATCTTTGAATATACCCACAGTAAAATTACATTATTTATTAGCAGTGAGGCTCTAATAGCGTGTAATTAGCATAATATTATGTTTCTCACCATGTCGTCAGGTCCCTCGCACGAATGCCGATACTGGAGGCCCTCTGGCACTATTTTGTTGAGCATCATTTCCATATCGTCCCGCACGTCCGGGTCCCAACTCTCGTTTAGCGCGAGGCTCGCCGATGTGTGCATGACTGGAAAAAACACCGACAAACCGTTAACGTACGTTTTACGAGTAAATCTGTAAGCTTTTGAGGGATCAGTCAGTGGGGCACTAAGGTGGCGCGACAGAATGCAGTAGGAATCTGACAAGTGGAAGGGGTTGCAGCTGGGTGCTGGGCGGCACGGCTGTCGGCGGTCAGCGAGAACACATACGGACGAAGACACTTGGAATACTCACTCTGGATGTGGCAGAGGCCGACTGCGAACTGCGACAGCTCCGGGACCTGCTTGAGGATCTCCTCGGTGACCAGATGCACCCCACGGTGCTGCGGCCTAAGGTTTAGCTTGCGTTGAAACCACGCGGATCCAATCTGAATTCCTCGGTTCGAGGCCATGTTTAATTTTTATAATCGCTACAGAGTGACCGCAAGAACACAGACGATCTCACACTTCATCACTTAGAACAACATTTACACGAACTATTCCACAATTATCATAAAAGATTCATTTTCGTTCTTGTAACAGTGATAATTTTATCGGAGGTTAGAAGGACAATTCGACACCCCTATTTTCTGCGGATGTGAACAGAACAGAACAGTCGTAAAAAAGAAAGAGAAACAAGATAAATGTTGTCAACGTGAAAAAACAAATGACCATCTTAGAATGCGTTCGTAAAATTAAAATACCGGTAAATACCGGTGCAGGCAGACATCATGGCAGTGCATGCAGGTGGTTACCGTAAAGTGTGAAGTGATTTTGTGAATGTGGTTGTGAATGTGAGTGCGAAGTAGTGTACAATTATTTTTAGCTGCTGTGTTGTTGAGTGAGCGTCGAACAGTCTTTGATGTCCCGCCCGCTCGACACAGTCAAGTAAATAGCGAGTGAAGGCACCAAGGCACACTGCGAGTGGAGGGAGAGGAAGGAAGGGCGCGTGGGGCGTGTTTAATCGCAATAAAATATAACACGCTTCTATTCACCTTACTTCGCTGATTAGTAATCATTCGTACTTAACTAAGTGAAAACGGGCCCTGACCCTTACACAAAGTGGTCTTTGGGTTTATTTTGAATGCATCACGATATTATTTTAGTATTGCAACACCAAGTAGGTATTCAAAGTTGCGCGCGCGGGTAATTCGAAATTAAATCTTTTACGGTTTTACCGCATTGTGATATGGTTAGTTTGTGGTATGGTAAACGAATAATGATTTCTTTCTATTTTGCCCAAAATAGCTAAGATCATAATTTACAAAAATACAATTAACCATTTACGCTAGGGATATCATGCCTGGGTACAGCAACAACAAAGTATTCATGAGCCTGGAAAAATACAGGGTGCGCCACTCAGGCGACGAGGGATGGAGGTGTGGCTAATAACCAGTAGGAATTAGGGCAATTAGTTTTCATTCGAAGCGCTTCAGCGCTATACAGTCTTTTCACAAATATACTAGGATATTCACTAGACGCGCGTGTTATAAAATCGTGAAGCCATGGACGGGGTAATGGAAGTAATTAAGAACTCGGACGAGCCGGAGTGGCTGGAGAGTAACGTGATCGGTGATTTGCGGTTGTGGCAAATTGTGTTTCTTGCATTCTTTGGGATGATGACCTTGAGTAAGCAAAAAAAATCTGATAAAATATTCAAAGAAAATACTTAGACCTCGTGTTTTTTTATTTAAGTACTTAAAAATTACTTACATTAATTTTGTTCTGGCATACACGCAACAAACCGTTGAACACACTGGCTCAATGTTATTACAAATCTGTGCTTCATTCACCTACCCTGTTTGTGAAAAGTTAATACTCACAATAAACACAATACTTAATACAAAAACGACTTGCTAAGGCTGGCCACATACAGTTGGAATTCCGGTACAGAATTCCGTAACGGAATTATCGCGAACGCAGTAAACTCATACAACTATGGATCTGCCACATACATACGGAAGTTTTCCGTTCGGAATTTTCGCGGATTCGTATGGGATTGAATCCCTTTTCGGAATTCCGAATCGGAAGAATTCCGGCTGTGTGTGGGCGGCCTAAAACTATTTATAAGTACTTCCGCCACCAGTCGTGATGGTCTGCTGCTGCTTCCGGTTCCGCATCCCGCGCACCAAGCAGCAGATAGAGGCGGACTACCAGCGCCGCCTGATCACCACCAGGTTCCGCCAGGAGCTGGAGACCATCGAGGACACCAGGATGGACTCCATGACCCTGGAAGATGGTGACTTGCATGCGCTATAGACTAGGAGTACCCACCACGTGTTAGGGACAGCAATATACCGAATATACCATACAGTAAATTATATATAAGTAGGGTTAATTAACCTATGCTACCATACCATGATTGTATTTCAAACTTCTTGTTATATCTTATCCGCCAAAACCAATTCAATAAAAGCACACACTTTTAAACTATAGCTTGGAGTAATGTTTAGTCCATGTTTATTAAAAAGACGATAGGTATATTTGCTTAGCTTTATTTGAGTGAAGACGATAACATCGTATCTCTTAAACTCACTTGGTAATACTGCATATTTTATCGTCCGCATAGTTTCATACAGTATTCAGTGGTACCTCTACGCGTAACCTCCTCACTTCACGATTTCTCTTAATTTTTGTGTCATTCCTTGACTTAAAGCTGTTCCATTTGCTTAGCTGTGGCGGTACGTGTATGAATTTAATGAATTTAAACCGATTCCTAATATAAGGGTTCGTTGAAATGAACATTTCTAGCAGTCAGATTTAGACGTATTATCATGAACATCATGAACACGCAAGCTACTCATATAAGTAGAAGTCACATCCAAACAGATAAAACCAGGGGTGAAAGTGTGTTCAACTGGAGCCGCCTGTTGTGTGCGCTTGGAGTGGTGTACTCACATACAGCAGGCGGCTCCAGTTTTTCGCCCTAGATTACCCCCCTGCAGCTCAGTTTGGCTGTGTAGATGTTATGTTTCTGCCTGTTTATGATGTGATCTTGCGTGCTCAGGCTTACATTTATCTGATGCTGACTTGACCTACTCATCTCATACCATCCCTTTATTGCCATCTCCCCCCTGCCCGCCTGTTCCTCGCTGCAGCCCTGACGCTGCTCCACGAGAAGACTAACAGACCGCAGATGGAGTCTGAGAAGAAGGAAGAGTCCCCGCCCAGCTCCATCATGTCTCAACACACTCCACAGCAGGGTACGTAGAACCATCCGTTTTTATTGTACTGAATAACTAAGCAATAGCAATGATGCAATAAGCAATAGCAGCATCAGATATAATAAGAGCACGTAAGCGTAAACAGAAATATTTAAACAGTGAGTCTTAAAATAATATCAAAACGTCTTTATTGGCTGTATACAGGGTGTAACAGAAAGGTGTAGTCATATTTTACAGGGTTGTGACATCATTATGAGCAACTTTTACTATGGAACCAGATTTGATCTGAGTAACATTAATTTTCACTTCTCCATACAAATCAGCTGACCGCCTAGAACAAAACATATGGAGCAATGAAAAATAAAGTTGCTCTGATCTAATCGGTGTCATAATGAAAATTGCTCAGAATGGTCTCTCTAACCCCCTAAAATATGTACAACCTTCTGTTACACCCTGTATTGAATAATTTGAGTAGCTTGTGTGATCATAGATATCTGCTGCTCACTGTACAAGGACATTGTGCCCCACATAGAGTAAATTATAACAGGGTGTTTGGAGTATGGAGACATTTTTTTTCAGAAATAGATTAAGTATATCATTCTGAACAACTTTCACTATGAAAGCGATTTGATCAGGGCAACTTTTTTTGACATCTCAATACATTTTGGGCCGAGCGGTTATCAGATGATTTGTTTAGAGAAGTGATAAATAAAATCGCTCTGATCAAATCGGTTTGATAGTGAAAGTTGTTCAGAATGATGTCTCTAACTCCCCGAAATGTTTTGTCGGTCCATACTACAAACACCCGGTATAGTTGTACACCTACCTACCGCAGGATTGTTGCAATATATAATAAACTCGTATCATATTCTTTACGAAATAAATAACCGTATATCCTGACATCAATCTTCTATTTGTTGGTAAAGCATTTTGAGATCGAGGATTACATTTGCAAGCTTACCTAAGTAGACTGACCGACATAGTATAGCTCTAGGTAACTATCTACTGACATTTGCCCAGTGACCTAGTTTTAAAGGAACTACGAACATGCCAATATTTACAGAGCCATCAACTTGATCAATCGCACCATCCTTCAATAAATGAGTTGTTCAAGGTAATCGCGCGTTCGCTAACCATTTATTGGCGTTGACTGTAGTCCTACATTGCATGATTGATCTGCCTACATCATTCTGTTAGCGATTGTTCTCTTCTCTACAGGTTGTTGCGCATTATTAGATACTTTCGGTTAGGTTCAGTGGGTCCACTAGGATATTAGTTTTACAAAATCTAGTTATGAATCTGATTTTAGCGCCGCCACTTCACCTAACAAATAGTTTGTTTGGCATGATCTAGGTCGCGTTCCGTGACATAATCGATTACAGCGTCTACGATGCCATATCGTTTTGTATCGCCAAAACTGACTCGGAACGGCTTCGTAGACGCTGTAATCGATTTTGGCGTGACTCGGAACAGGGGGCTAGTAACCATCATAAGCCCCAGTCCTTAGCAGGCACTTGTTCTGTGCCCATCCCCTTGCCTAAATTATTCGCAGTAGTTCCACCTGGAACTGGGCAATGGTACTACTGCGAACGAAGGATACATTCCACTTTTAAGTATTTGTGTTATTTCGCTAATTAAATCCGCAGAGTCAAGTAATGATAATCGTATTGGGCAGGTTCCCTGGAAGCGCAGGCGCAGAGCGGTCAGAAGCCGGAGCCGCAGGTGTCGGGTCTGAGCTTCGTGAAGTTCGCCGGCAAGGTCGCTAACCTCTCCAAGCTGGGGGGCCCGCGCTCGCCGCCCGCGCCCGCGCCCCGCCCGGAGGCGACCAAGATGGACTTCTAGGGGAACACGGTACTAGTGGCTGTCCATCCTGTTATGTCTACTTGCAAGAAGCCTTTAACTCAGGAAGGACAAGATATCTCAATAATTCTGTCTGAAAAGTATGACGAAATTGACTTACAGTTTGCATTTGTTTTGCCTATACATAGTTTGTTTAGTTTTATTTTTAGATAATTTTATTTGTCTAATGATTTTAATTTTATTTATGTACTTAACAAAATCATGAATGGTGGGTGGTGGTGGTGCGAGAGCATTCGTGTCATAGCTAATTATTTTATAAAATATACAATAGTGCAGTAAGATGTTTTGTTTATTAATCTAGAAAATAAAAAATACAGTATAAACGGATTTTAAATCACAAGAATAATTACAATATTCACAAATAACTTCCACACTTTCCAGTTTACATATCTGACATAAAACTGATAGTAAAAATCAATGATCATTTTGTAAGCGATAACTTAAGCAACGTTTAACTTACAGTTTATAATATACATAAATAATAATACATCTTGCAAATTAAAATTACATAATTCAAGTTAGCTACAAAATTTATTAGTCAAAAATTTTCTACATGCATCGATTGAATTACTTTCTTCTATCCGAACCCTGAAGATCTTTAATCGCTTCGAGATACCGTCAAATTAATTACGTTAGTACAATGTCACTATCATCTCATTGTTTTTATTTAAGTTTATGACTTAGTGGGTTACTTTCATGATCAATTCCGTAGATATTAAAATTTTGATCGTAGTACAATACTTTAGCCTAAACTCAGTCCATGACCCGATATTTTGACACACTCTCAACATAACTGTTACATACCAACTGTTACATACCAATGTACACAATAATCTAACTTCAACTAACCCTCTTAGGTTTTGCGATGCATTTGGCATTCCTAAAGACGAAATGGAGCAACAAGTTCGACGACATACAGATTACAGACACTATCTGTCAGACAGTGAACACCAAAGCTACCGTTGAACACGCCCCTCCATTTCTGTTCAATTGAAGAGCTTTGAGCAAAAGATAACAAATTAATGATTGTGCCTCATAAAATCCATTCTACAGTGTGATCCATTACAAAACAAACAACTCTTAACCATATTGAACCATACAATTCTGTAAATATTTTATTTTAATAATACGTTTCTTCTAGAAAATAAATGCGTTGATGGGAATAATTTAGGAGTCGAACAAGACACATTGCGACACGGTCGTATCTGATGTGTCTGATCTACACTAGCGAGTCTACCAACATGTGCCTGCGTCCCCCGCGCCCCGCGCCCCGCGCCGTGCTAGTGCTAGCCAGCGGGCGCTCAGTGCAGGCGCACGCACAATAACATCAATTCTGGATTTCATCATCTAATTTAGCATTATAACCTGATTTGACTTGGCTAAGAACATAGGCCAAACAAAATGAATACGCGGCATCTAGTTTATAATGGCGTAGTCCAGAATCAATAGTTCGGCCTGCGTACAACGCCGAGGGTTATTGCATCACTAAGGAAACACCTCGCGAGCTAGCACAGAATACTTCGGCGCACAACTGAAGAATACTTCGGCGCACAACTGAAGCATACTTCGGCGCACAACTGAAGAATACTTCGGCGCACAACTGAAGAATACTTCGGCGCACAACTGAAGAATACTTCGGCGCACAACTGAAGAATACTTCGGCGCACAACTGAAGAATACTTCGGCGCACAACTGAAGGATACTTCGGCGCACAACTGAAGAATACTTCGGCGCACAACTGAACAACTAAAAGCATTCTATCTCGTTCGTAAATAAGGCCATTATAATAATTTACTTATGTTCTGTGGAAGAATCTAGAGATACTATACATTTTTACTTACATAATATAATTGAATCGGACCTACCTAAAACGAAGGAGTAACTTTTATAAATTATTGTTCGTATATTGCATAAATAGATTTATGAACCTAGATACAGGAGTAGTATTTAAAATTAATGATTGAATAATTAGTACATTTTTGTGCAAAATACCTGCTGCATTCATCTTTACCAAAACATGGGCTACTTTACGGTTGCAATCTAACTGAGGATCGGTAAATTGACAACAAAATTACACTAAAGAAAAGGTCATGTTTATAAAAGAAAACTGCGCAGTTTGTGGATTTGTTTCAACCAACAAATTATAGGAGTCGGAAGTGCCACAACTAGATAAACCTCTCATATTATTAATAAACCATAATTTAGTAATAACAAATTCTACTGCAACATTATTACTGACTTTACGTTAGGCATGTTTGAAGAATGGAGTAAGTTCGGCATTGTGGATACTGGCGTACAGTATAATGTACACATTGTAGATACTGGCGTACAGTACAATGTGCACATTGTGGATACTGGCGTACAGTACAATGTGCACATTTCACTGACTAATTTTGAGCATTTTTGCAACATTTGGCAACGAGAGCCTAATTTTGCTGAAATAGTAATTGCGAGACAATTACGCTATATAGCAACAGCAACACATTCTAAATTTTACCAATAACAATCATATTTTGTGACGCAGAAATAAAATGCTAGACATAATCTTGAAATACGCACATTGACAGAGTGAGTCCCGATACAAGCAACATTATAAATAGCTCCAATATTACTATCGATGCACTCTCAACATTCAGCTAGTCAAGTCGGCAGGGAGGTAGGCGTAGCATATAACGTGACAATGAGCGAAAGCTTAGTCTGCAGCAGCCAATGAGAGCGACGGACGTATGACCACAGCCAATCAGAGCGAAGGGCGCATGGCAACAGCCAATCACAGCTCGCGTACGGCAGGCGTGTTCACAGACTAGGGGTTGGCGCATTGGACGAATATTGGTGGTAGGTACGTTAAACAATTAGATTGGTGTTCAGCGGTTGCTGACATCGGCGCTTACGTTTCGCCGACTTGCAACACTCAATCTCGCCTTATAAATGTTTTCCCCCTGAAAGTAGAAAAATAAATATCAATATACAGGATTTTCCATATTCCGTACAAGCTTAGATTTACGTTCATAATGATCTTAAACTATAGTAATTGTTGCTCTATTTATTATTCTAGTCCTATTACTCATAATCATAATGGCCGGCATACACCATCAAGCCTATCGTCAAATCGGCATGACGCTCTGCAGGCTTGATCAAATCTGCAGTTCGTCCATATACACCACAAACGATCAGTTTGATTGTCAATACGGCATGACGGCGTTCAGTTGAAGCCATGGCGTCAGACGTCAAATCGGCATGATCCACCAATACACGGTCAAATCGGCTTGATCAAATCGGCACGATCAAGTCTAATCGAAATTCGATTTTGCCGTCAAATCTAACTGTCAAGCCAAATCCACTCATACACACGGTCAAATCTAACTGATCAAATCGTTCGTCAAATCAATCATGCCGATTTGACGATAAGCTTGATGGTGTATGTCGGCCATAACAGACAATATAATTTTATCTTTTTCCGATACCTATTCCGATTCATAATATTATACTAATACAGATAGACCAGCTAGAACAAAATATGACACCGGCGTAAACTGAGATGCTACGGAAGCTTCTTTAGTTCGAAGCCATCAGATTGATATACCGCTCATTAATTAATAGCTTATTTAGCCGTTTGGATAAATATATGATTCGAGCAGAACACTGAATTGATGATGCGAATTAAAAATTAATTTGTGTAACGGATATAACGTCACTTCGCCTCGACCGTCACTGTCATGTGAGCGCCGCACGCATCGAGCAGATGCAGGGTGCTGCGACCTCCTGGGCATAAGCCTAAGTATACGGAAACGTAGCTAGGAAAGCTAGATTTGCAAGCTAGGGGACTTCTGCTGCATAATATCAGTGTTTTCGCTACACACCATACCAGAGTTATTACTAGCTTTATGGAGTTCAAAATTCCTTATATCTGTCTGTATCTATAGTGGAGATATTATAACTGTTAATAACAACTAAAATGACGTCATTATGACGTTTAGAGGCTTTAGTTGCCTTTTTAGTTTAGTGCATTTTCCTTCCAAATAGCCCCCACTATCTCTTTATTAATCTGTGCACTATGGGAGATACTATACTGGCTTGCAAAACTAGCATCGTATATTTACTGAGCAAGCCTACCCTAATCCTAAGCGATACTAACATACCCCGGTTATCTAGAAGAAAACTGTTTCTAGAGTTAAGCTCGCCTTCGCCTCGCATCATACACCAATTTTACATGTTAGTTCTGTATTTATGTATCGATAGTATATTTAAGTATAAGTATACAATTATTTACGTACACAACCTTAGCAGATGGCACGCGCGGTCACTACTGGCACTAACTGAAAACCAGCGATGAGGGCCCCCGCCCTCAGCACAATGCTGAGTTAGGGCCTTATGCACAGCACAGCAGAGGGAAAGAACACATCGCGGCACTCACTACCTATGGTCTGTTGTGTAATAAACGCCATTTCTTTCTTCTTTCTCTTTCTTTGTACATATACTTGTGTTCAATAAAGAATGGTGAGTAAAGTAGTGTTGTCGGGCGTGCACTCACGTGATGGTCTTCCTCTCGGCGGGGCGCTGCGCCTGCGGCCGCGCGCGGTTCAGCACCTTCAGCAGCTCGCCGGCCTTGGCGCGCATGCGCGAGTGCACGTACACCTGCGCACACGCACGACACGATCAACACACACACGCGCTCAGGCGTCGCGCGGGACAGGCGACTCTCAGGCCGAGGCCAGAGTGAGGGGCTTGCGCGGCGGCCGCGAAATATCGAACATATGAAACCGCCGCTTGCGTCTATACTGTAGTGAATAGGGCGCGTGTGGCTAAGGGCGTATTCAGGTAGAACGCTCGCTGGCTACCAGCGCTTATCTGCGCAGGCAGCAG
The DNA here is from genome assembly GCA_963457715.1 of Argyresthia albistria. Taxonomy (NCBI): domain Eukaryota; kingdom Metazoa; phylum Arthropoda; class Insecta; order Lepidoptera; family Argyresthiidae; genus Argyresthia; species Argyresthia albistria. Next base: position 8,626,322 of record OY735268.1, on the reverse strand, counting down.
CTACATAAAGAAAGCAGGCGGAAGCTGACTGGCGCAGTCTCTTTGCGTAGCACGCAAGATACAAAACAGCCTACCAGCGCAGGTCGGCGCGTATCGGCGCTGGTTCGGCACAAAGTATAGAGACTACCTGCGCGGACCGGCGCCGGCGCCGATAAGCGCTGGCAGACGGCGCTGGGAGCCAGCGTTCTACGTGTATACGCACTACCGCGCCCGCCTTAGGACTAGTCACCGTGCATTCACTCTGGACGAAGCCATACGGTGTCCCACTGATGAGCAAAGGCCTCACTCAAGCCCAAACGGTGTATAATTATTTCGCAGATGCCATTCAGTAAATTGTGATTAGAATTTGTTCATTACTGTGTTCTTTATAAAGGACAGTGGTAAATATGAGGTTAAGAAAGAAGCAGTCTCTGATTTCGGCCATTATCCTCTACTACTTGAAACACTTTCACAACATCTGTGGTCTCTGTATCGAATTTAAATGTGATGAACGAGTAAGCCGAATGATAAATGAATGAAGTCATGGGCCGTACCTTGGAGCACTTTATGTGATAGTGGAGGTAGTTCCGGAAGAGATGCAGCAGGTCGATGGTGTTGTCTCTTGCCTCCGCGCACGTGTGTCGCGGGAACAGCACTGCGGCAGAGAGAGACGGATATAACTCACACGCTCTCGCTTGTAATAAACATTTACATACAGGCACATACATTGCTTCTTGCCCCACACCAGGATACCCTGTGTCGTGGGAACCAGAAACAGCGACATCACAAACACGTAAACATCCAAGGTTTTTTTGTCCCCAGCCGGGATTCGAACCCGGGACCTCTCGCATGCAGGCAGATGCGCAACCGCTGCGCCACAGAGGTCGTTTGAATGTATGTAACACAACGAAACCCTACGTATCACCAAAGTGGGCGTGGCATGTACAGGGGAAATTGAGTCATCGGAATCAGGGTCATCGATTTGAACGGCATTTTATTTTATTAATAAAATATGGCTTTAAAATAATGGTGGTAGATTTGGCATATAAAAGTTTTTTTTTTTGCGTTCTTTTTACGTGTCATCAAGGATTTCGACACTCACCAAACGTAACATAACTGATGTTTTCTCCGACTTTCGCGTCCGTGTCCATGAGCTCTAGCGGCGGTTCCCGGTGTGAAAATAGCACCTGCAACACAAAACATTCCAGCATTATAGCAGATACTTGTTAAAACTACTTGGAACATTGTGTCAAGCCTGTCTCTGTCATATTTATTTTGAATATATTGTGATAGTGTTTTTACCATCAGTTGGAAAATATACTTTGCATAGCAAACAAGTATTTGTTTATTCATAGCCCCAAACAAATATACTTACTTAATCTCGAACAAAGTACAAGACTAACCACTCCTTTAAATAATGACAACAAGCCAAACTCCATTTTCCAGTAAATTTAACAGACATAGATACATCTACAATTGAATAAAGTAGTAGTTATTGGCCCAAGATATTCCTAACAGTGATAAAGTATTGATGAGCTCGTTAATAAGGGCAAGGCAAGGTGAGCCACTCCCTTAGATTACACATTGATTTATTATTTAGCTAGACCGGCGTAGCCCGACCTTATTAGCTTACTTGTTTATGTTAATGATACTACAGTCTGAGCCTTACTGAAATTTGATGCTTAGAAATAGAAAGCTATATGATATGGTGACTAGAAACGTAGATAGTTGGTAGACCACAAATATAAGAAGCTTGAGAGGCAAGATTCGAGGTCAAATACATTGCATCAGCTGCATCTACGATAACTGAGAGATCTGTTGGACGATGTACTAGCAACTTGTGACATATTTCCTTTCTAAACCTTCAATCATATTGCGATCATGTGATAAATAATGTACAAAGACGAATTTATCTGTAACAGGAGATCTCTTTTCGATGTTCCTTACAGGGGTAACTGGCCGAGACGATGACCATGATGTACAAGTTTTGTTATGTTGTCTGTGCGTGTGTGTGTATAGTTATCGCGCGCAAACTATCGCACCTGCGGAGCGGTGTGCGAGGCGCGGCGGCCCTCCTTGAGCTCCTGCATGAACACCTTGCCGATGACGACGTCGTCCTCGTGCCGGAACACCGTCGAGAACACCACCGTCACGCGGTCCTCTTGCGCTTCCACGTACCTAGACACAAACATTTACATACAGGCACATGCATTTCTTCTGGCCCCACACTAGGATACCCAGTGTCGTGGGAACCAAAAACAGCGACATCACAAACATCAAGACCTGGAGATTATATTTTACACCACTCTCAGTGCACACAGCCGGCTGCTCCAGTTTAACACTTTTCCACCATAGATTGCCCCGTACCCGACATGTGAGTGGCTTAGCAGTGTTTCACGCGGCCAGGTATGTCAACCGTGAGTCAGCATCGATCATAGCTCACTGCATGCCGGACGGCCAAGCATATAGCGCGTGTAACATGACGAAAAGTCGCGCTTTGGGCTTGACGGTGCCGCTTTCAAGACTTGAGCTTTGTTTTGGCATATATGTCTAATACCCGCAAAATTTCGAAGGACTAATGCGTTCATGATACATTATTTTCACATCATAGTAGTATGCAATATGAAATAATCAAATTCATAAAAATTTACTCACAGAGTCTCATCCTGTCTGTAGTTGATGACCGCCCGCTTCTGTCCGACATCCCCGTCCTCCTGCAGCCGGAAGTATCGCTCGAACACCGAAGCGAAGCAGTTCCTCTTCAGCAGACCCACCTTCTTGACCGTCGCCTCCCAGTCCTCCGAGATGGTCTCCAGGTCCAGGAGGACCGATACATTGTAACCTGAGGATTGGGTTTAAAGATACATAGTGTGCAAGAGTGGAGAAGTTAGGGTTGATGTTGTTAAACTGACCGAGAAAGGACTTACAGATTCTTCTTATGAGAGCTGTTTGCAGGCAGTAAGCCCCATGTAGGACAAGAGCTTGGTGGTGAATAACAAAAGTCTCGTCAAGATAATATTATACCATACTGTTATATACACATGTAAGCAATCTATGTCGGCCCAATCCCACAATAAATCGCGTAATGATGAAGAGGACGCCTTTAATCAATAGTGGGTACAAGATAGATCAACAAAAGCAATGTATTACCCGTTCGCTGTAGGTTTGCCGGTGCGTTGGGCTTTATTAATATGTGCGTTGGGTGGAATTTCCACCCACGCACCGGAAAACCTACAGCGAACGGGTAATAAATTGTTTCTGCTTCTGTTCTTGTCAATGTTATGTAAATGTTGTCTATGGGTCTATGACTGAAATAAACAAATTGAATTGAATTGAATAAAAGCATCAGCATCTGATTTTGATGTGGTAAAACATATTGGAAAGAGTTGAAACAAAATCAATTTCGCTGTTTGTTGTCGAAATATTATCTGCAATGTCTTTGTAATGGAAAGTAACCCTATAATTTACTGTATGATGGAAAATTTAAAAAATAGTGTAAACTTTGAGCAACCTTATACATATATACAATGTTTTAAAAGTGACCCAATCTTATCAGTGTGAATGATTGGAGATAACACATTTGCGCCTTCAAACATTGTGATATTGTGACATTTTTCACACTTTGTTATCAATTTACAGATTGTGCAGGATGTGTCACTCAGCCTTTGCTTTTGTTTTATTGAAATCCACAAGAAATTACATTCACAAATATATATTTTTTCCAATTTTATGTCAGTACATGAGAATTCACAATGTTTGCTTTTAAATTAGCTATTAATAGCATGTAGCTGTAGACAAGAATCACTGAACTGTGACACTGCTTGCTCCACTGAATGCTAGATATGATATGTGGATACAGCCAAGAGAAAAATTAATTGAACATTCACTTTCCAGCTACTGGATAATAATATGCATTTAAAGAGCAGTAATTTTATTGCAAAAAAAATTGTATGTTTGTGATTGTGTTTTATATCAATAAAAAATGAATAATGTTTCTCACTTCTTTTAATAGATGAGTGATAGTTCCTGATAAAAAATATATTATTGAATCATTAGTACCTATAGCCTAAATGCTTCATGCATTCATTTCAGTTTATGAGTTGAATCTATATTTATCCATATTCTTATTATCCTCATGTCAGTGCTGCTTTTCCTTTTGTAATTGGTATAACTGAATGAACTTAAACTTGTATAGGTATTAGAACAGATATTATTATTACTTTTTTTATAAAATTATTCTCTTACCTGATTCTGGCTCAATGAGTAGGTCCCCGTAAACTCTTTTTAGTAGTTGGTCTGCACCATGCTCTTCTAATTGCTTGTAAAATTTCAGTGATATACTAACCTGAAATTATAAGATTTATTGTTTACAAATGTTTTGTAGATATACAATACAAAATCCAAAAGTTGGGTTAAAGCTATTAATTGTCAAAAAGGTGTAACTTTTATGCTGTTGCCTAGATAAATTAATTAACTTTGGTGTAGGGATTTTTACTAATGAATTTCCTATTTCAGAAAGTCACCACCAAAGTTATTGAGTTACCCTAAAGTTCCTAAATAGTCAGATTTATCTCCCTTATTGATTGATTGATGTTCTCCATACTGCTGGTGAAGGCGTCGTTCATGTGCCCTCGTATGGCTCACATAGCCTATTTTATAAATATCATAAAAGCAAATGTTGTGAGTGAATACATACCCTAACTTTGGTTTTATCGCCATTGTAATTGGATATATGAAACAGGACTCCATCAAAGTCTGCTACAGTCACATCTATGGACTCTGGCTTTAAACTGGAAAGAAAAACAACAATTGATAAATCATTAAGAATATGTTCAGATGTTCCTTTACTAATATCATTTATGATCATTGAGTGCAGTCACCACTACATCCTGTGCAGCCAGTTGTTGTCAATTAGTCATATCAAATGCTTGGCATTGTTTACTACGTGGGGCATCCGAAAACATGAGCGCGGGCGTATTACCACACGCAGAGTAGGACAACAAGTATGAGTCATCTCACGTAGATAGGCGGGCGGTGTGCGTGTCATACTCGATGCTATGACATCAAGACACATCTGCGGAGCCTTAGCCAGCTCCCAGCAGCCGCACACCCAGGGTTAGCGGCCAACGTGGGCCCACCCTACTAATCTGACACTTGACAACCGAATAGGGGTTATCCACTTTTTATGACCCTGGAGAAAGCCGCCTCGGGTGCAAACAGCGGAAAATCTATTCCCACACGTAATGAAACACTGAAACTGCACTCACATGATTATTATAACTTTCTAAGCGTAACGTACTCACCGTGCCAGTGCATTTTTATATTTTACAACTAATGTTTCTTCTATAATTCTATTATTGATCTCGAGTAAGATCATTATTTAACAATTTATAACCTACAGCTCTTTCATAAAATCAAAACCTATAGCACCTTCATTTAATAATTTATACGGATATCTTCGACGATGACCGCCCGTAATTTTAGAACATTTGTAAAACGAAAAGGAAGCAAGCTTCAAATGAATGAAATATCGGCCATGTAACCATAGACAACTTTCAAGTTTTTTTAGGTCTTTTTCAGTGACTGACCGGAGGAAGGAAGGCCGGAGAGAAATTAATTATTATGAAAGTTCCATGAAAAATGAAGTTTTTCTTAGTTATCTTGCAATATTTTTTGAGGATTTCATCAATTTTTCTGCTGTCTCTCCCCGCCAGGTTTTCTCTCAGAACATTAACTAAAGCTTTAGCTAATGTTCTGAGGGTTTTCTGCCAGACAGAGACAGACAGATGATCAAGAAAAGCAAATTCAATCACAAAAACGGTTTTTTACGATTTAAGATTTGGGTTCACCTCTATTTGACAGTTCAATATTTTAAAAGTAAACAAACAATTGTCTATGGTAGGTTGCAGTGTCGGTCGTGTATCGTGTTTATATTTTTTTGCTGCGAAATAACAATAATTATACGCATAATTAATCAAGTGCTCCAGTTTATGTAATACGTCCTCCGCTAGCATGTAAATAAGAAGACAAAAGATCGGCACTAACAATGTCTAACCAAGTGAGCCAGTTCGTCGCGGGCTTGAAGTCCCGATATGTGGACTTGCAATACAAAACCGCACGGGAATTGTATCTATATGCCAAAACTGAACTACGGGAAGTTCCTCAAGAGGAGCTCACACAGTTCCTTGATGACTTCAATCACCAAATCTTCGAGATGGTGTGCAGCAACGACGTCCATGAGAAAAAGGGTGGAGTTTTGGCCATCGGTAATCTGCTGTGCATTTATTAATTTTGCCATAATAACCTGCTTGTTTTATATTTGTTTCTTGTATTATAGTAGAGGGAGAGCGCTCAGGATTCGGTAAAGCGGAAAAGAGAGAGCCTTATTGCCCTGCAGTGGGTTAAATCAATCAATCAGCCCACACCTACCCACTGCTGGGTATAGGCCTCTTCTCTACCACGCCATCCGCTCCGGTCCTGTGCCTCCCGCATCCACTGCCTGCCGACTATGGCGGTGATGTCATCCGTCCATCTAGCTGGTGGTCTGCCTACTTGGCGTTTTGCGGTTCTGGGTAGCCACTCCATTACCGCTTTGGTCCACCTTCTGTCATCCCTCCATGCCAAGTGTCCTGCCCACCTCCACTTCAGTCTCGTGATTCGCTTGCCGACATCGGCGACCTTAGTGCGACGTCTTATTTCTGTGTTTTGAATATGATCCTGAAGTTTGATGCCTAACATGGCACGCTCCATGGCCCTTTGTGCGACTTTTATTTTGTGCATGTTCGCCTTTTAAAGGGTCCATGTTTCGGCACCATACGTGAGTGTAGTAGGCAGGACACATTGGTTGTAAACCCTGGTCTTCAGGTTTTGTGGGTTAAAGCAGGCATGTAATAATAATAACTTTAATGAAGACTTTTTTTCCAGTTTGTCTTATTGGCGGCGACTGTGACACGACCAAGACCCGAATCACCAGGTTCGCGAACTACCTCCGCAACCTCCTGCCATCCTCCGACGTCGGTGTTATGGAACTAGCGGCAAAGACTGTTGGGCGCTTGGCAACAGTCTCGGGAGTGAAGCGCGCCGAATATGTGGAATTTGAAGTCCAAAGAGCCTTTGAATGTCTTGCTGAAGAAAGAAATGAAGGACGTAGGCACTCGGCAGTCCTACTGCTCAAAGAACTTGCTATTGCCATGCCAACATATTTCTATCAACAAGTGTCTGGGTTTTTTGACCATATACTAGTTGCACTAAAAGATCCCAAGACACAAATCAGAGAAGCAGCTGGGAAGGCTCTTAGAGCAGCTCTAGTAGTGACTGCCCAGAGAGAGTCTGCCAAACAGTCTTCCGCGAAGCCACAATGGTACCGGCAGTGCTATGAAGAGGCTATGGTGTCATTCGAAGAGATTCCCAGCAAGCAGAAAGGAGTGACTACTGAGGACAAAGTTCATGGAGGAGTGCTCATCCTAAATGAGTTATTGAGATGCTCAAATGCAGAGTGGGAGAGAAAATACTCATCCCTCATGCAGAGTCTGGACACACAGAAGGATATTGGAGTCTCTGATGATATTATTTTCATCAGCTCAAAGCTGCACAGTCTATCTGTGAAGAGAGGATACTTGTGTGATGGTCTGAAAACTGAGAATGTTCAGTATCCTGTAGCCATCTATGAGTCAAGTGTGTGCCGTGAGCTCATGATTGAGAATTATGAGAGGATCTGTCAAGGTATAGTAATATTTATTCAATTGTTTTCTTATTTTCTCCTAGGTAGCCTCTATCATGGCTAAATACCTGCACCAGATATTTAGCCATTTTCAGCATTCATAGACTTCTCACAAGCTAAACAGAAAATATAAAATGGATAATTGCATCTCTATTTATTTTGTATGACATTAAATAATAAATTGTTGTTAGCTTTATTTTCCTCCTATATAAACATAAACATAAATGGAATGTCTGTGGCTAGGTGCGATGCCTCTATGCTGCTAGGGCATGAGGCCACACAATATTTAGCCATGTCCTTTATGTATCAATTATGTAACAGTTTATTTATGCAACTTCACAATCCCCTTGAAATTATTTATTTTATATTCCTCCAGATGTGATGGCTCAGCGAACGGTAAAGGCTCAGGGAGTCCCGCAGATACTCTTAATCATCATCCCGAGACTGGCTGCCTTCAACAAGGATTTCTTTGTGCAAAAGCACCTCAGTGTGACCATGCACCACCTGCTTACCTCCGTCCGCAGCAGAGAGAAGGACAGGAACATGGCTTTCACCACACTTGGTCTCTTGGCTGCAGCCCTAGAAAATGATATAAAGATGTACATACCAAAAATAATGGATGCAGTCAAGTCTGCTCTACCAGTCAGAGATGCGCAAACCAAGAAAAAAGTTTATGTAGATCCTTCCATATTTACTTGCATCACCCTTCTAGGAGGTGCCGTGAAAGATATCGTCGTCAATGACATCAGAGATCTCCTAGACGCGATGTTTGCTACTGGACTGAGCCCAGCTCTGACAATTAGTTTGAAAGAATTAAGCCAGAATGTGCCTTCATTGAGAGCAGAAATTTCGGAAGGTTTGCTCAAGATGCTCTCACTTGTGCTGAGAAACAAACCCTTCCTGCATCCCGGCATCCCGCGCAGCCTGGAGCAGCAGATGAGCAACATGTCCATGGGGCAGGAGCAGCAAGACACTGCCAGTATAGTCCTGGCTTTGAGGACTCTGGGAACTTTCACATTTGAAGGTCAGCACAGTCTGTTGACATTCGTCCGGCGCTGCGCCGACCACTTCCTGCAGAGTGACCAGCAGGAGGTGAGGCTGGAGGCTGTGAAGACCGCTGTCAAACTGCTGGCCGAAGCTAATATAAGAATGCAGAATTCCCCTTCGAGGACCCTGACCATGTTGACAGCAGAAGTGGTCGGGAAGCTGCTGGCCGTCGCTGTCACGGATCCCGACTATGAAGTGCGCTACTGGGTATTGGAATCTCTTGACTCGACATTTGACTCCCATTTGGCGCAGATCGAAAATCTTAGTTTCCTCTTTATCGTTATGAATGACGAGCATCTAGAAATCAGGGAATTGGCTATTTGTACAATTGGCAGGCTCAGTACAGTAAACCCGGCTTATGTAATGCCAGGACTCAGAAAAGCTTTGATTCAGTTCTTGACAGAACTCGAACACTCTGGCATGAGCAGGAACAAGGAGCAAGCTGCACGCATGTTGGACAACCTGATCCTGCATGCGCCCAGGCTAGTCAGGCCTTACATGGAGACTATCCTGAATGTCTTAATTCCCAAGTTGAAGGAGTCTGATTCTAACCCTGGAGTAGTCATCAGTGTGTTGAAAGCCATTGGCGACTTAGCCGATGTTAACGGAGACAACAGCGGTCTCAAGAAGTGGCTGTTTGACTTGCTAGCAATTCTACTAGAGTTGCTGTCAGATGCAAGTGCGACGGATAAAAGAAGTATAGCTTTATGGGTATTCGGTCAGCTGATCAGTGCCACCGGGTACGTAGTCACGCCGTACACAGAGTACCCCAGTTTGATGGACGTGCTCCTCAATTTCTTGAAGACTGAACAGCAGCCCAAAGACCGGCGCGAGACTATCCGCGTCCTCGGCCTCCTGGGCGCGCTGGACCCCTACAAACATAAGATAACGCGACGCCTAATGGTGTGCCAGCCAGACTCCGCCCTGGTCCCGGTCGCGGACAGCAAAGCCGAAGAGAACAACTTCGAAATGACAACCAGTGAGATGCTAGTCAACATGTCGTCGCCAGTCCTAGACGAGTACTACCCGGCGATCGTGATATCGACGCTGATGAGGATCCTCCGCGACCCGACCCTGCAGCAGCACCACACCAGCGTGGTGCAAGCCGTCACGTTCATCTTCCAGTCGCTCGGCATCAAGTGCGTGCCGTACATCTCGCGCGTCACGCCGAGCCTGCTCTACGTCGCGCGCTCCACCGAGAGCAACTCCTTCCGGGAGTTCCTCTTCACGCAGCTCGCGAAACTGATCGCGATAGTCAAGCAGCACATCCGGAACTATCTGGACAAGATCTTCGACTTGATCAAGGAGTTCTGGACTCCGAACAGTCCGCTGCAGGGGACCATCATCCTGCTGGTGGAACACATCGCGGTCGCCCTCGGCTCCGAGTTCAAGGTCTACCTGCCGCAGCTCATGCCGCAGATACTGCGAGTCCTCGCGCACGACACCAGCAAAGACAGAGAAGTCACCGAGAAACTACTCTCAGCACTACAAAAGTTTGAAGACAATTTAGACGACTACATGCACCTAGTACTGCCGTCTATCGTCAAGCTGTTCGACGCGTCGGACTGTCCAGTGAAAGTGGCCAAAGTCGCAATGGAGACTGTAGACTATCTGTCAGATTCGCTGAACTACGCCGAGCTGGCATCCAGGATCATACATCCCCTGGTTCGCAGCCTGGACACTTGTCCCACGTTGCGGCCGACCGCCATGGATACGCTGTGCGCCCTCGTGATTCAGCTGGGGCGCCGGTACAACGACTTCATCCCGCTCGTGAGCAAGGTCATAGCGAGGCATCGCATACAGCATGCCAACTACGAAGCGCTGATGACTAAAGTCATGCAGTCCAGCACGTCGTCTGCTATCGACGACGCTTTTAGAATGGAGAGATTCGTAAGTGATTTTCAGAATATAATGCATTTGCATTCGGAACAGTGAAGCGCATACTTATTTTTCGTAACTTGTTTCAGAACTCGAGACAAAGACCGCGGAACAATAATCAAGAGGTTTGTACATTCAGATATTAACCGATTGGATAAATTGCCATTACTTCTTGGGAATATTTGGGTGATATAGTTGACCACCCGGGATTACCACCACCACCAAAGGTGTCTTTACATTCTATTCATGGTCTATTTCATCATCTTCGTCCAGCCCTAAGCATTGTCCAGCATGTCCTTGTATTCACTATAATCAAAGTGGAACCCGGTCTCCAGCGCATTCTGTCGGGCGACAACTCGTCGACGTCGATCCGGCGGCTGACGGTGAGCGCGCAGAACCTCAAGCAGGCGTGGACGTTCAGCAGCCGCGTGTCCAAGGACGATTGGCTCGAGTGGCTGCGCCGGTTCAGCATCGGCCTGCTCACTGAGTCGCACAGCCCGGCGCTGAGGTGACTTGCTGCTCTGACGCTACTCTACTAACTACTTAGCAAATTCCATAATTATTGGTCAAGCGCACCCGCTACCCATAGGAGGAACGATTTTAGGGCTATCTAGCTGTTGTGATTCAGTGCTGGAGTGATGTCGTGACGTCGTCATTTTGCTGTTTACTACCACAGACTAGTGACGATGTTTTGATTGCAGCGCGGATAATAACACATCCTCTATTTCCTGGCAGGGCCTGCCTCGCGCTGGCGCACAACTACTCGCAGCTGCTGCGCGACCTGTTCAACGCGGCGTTCGTGTCGTGCTGGACGGAGCTGGACGCGGGCGCGCGGCAGGAGCTAACTCACGCGCTCGAACAGGTACGCACAACTACTCGCTCGAACAGGTACCCACAACTACTCGCAGCTGCTGCGCGACCTGTTCAACGCGGCGTTCGTGTCGTGCTGGACGGAGCTGGACGCGGGCGCGCGGCAGGAGCTAACTCACGCGCTCGAACAGGTACACAGAACTACTCGCTCGAACAGGTACGCACAACTACTCGCAGCTGCTGCGCGACCTGACGACGCGGCGTTCGTGTCGTGCTGGACGGAGCTGGACGCGGGCGCGCGGCAGGAGCAAACTCACGCGCTCGAACAGGTACGCACAGCTAGCAACTATCATTTTAATGTTAATGTGAATCATTATCATGTATCATTATAATATTAAAACAGACACGTAGTGTGATATAATCCTGCTTCTGTCCACTACTGGACAAATTATACTCTTCTCTTCTCAAAATGAAACTATATTGAGCTAATGGCTCTGCGGTACAAAGAACTGCCTACCCGCTCTGGCGTTGATTGATGCAAAAAACATCGATAAAACTTTACAAAACCCTACATTAATATACGATTCAGTAGTGATCTACAGTGTGTTGATTGGTGTCGTGTGTCTACGCAGGCGCTGGCGGCGCCGGACGCGCCCGAGCTGGCGCACACGGTGCTGAACCTGGCGGAGTTCATGGAGCACTGCGAGGGCGGCGCGCTGCCCATCACGCCGCAGCTGCTGGGCGAGCGCGCTACGCAGGCGAGGGCCTACGCCAAGGCGCTGCACTACAAGGTACAGTGCACTCGAACACTGCTGTAGCCGTCGACTCCTCCGCAGAGTACTTTAAAAAAACACTTACAAAGACACTTCAAAAGCCAATGTGCTCATCCAGAGTGAGGGGCTTGCGCCCATACTGAAGTGACTAAAGTGCGGTCCCTCCGCCGCGCGCTCGCATTAGGCGCTAATAACCGCGCATTCACTCTGAATGCGGCCATTGTATTTGAGCACAGCAGCGTCTAATCCACATTATGACGTAGTTGAACTGAACAAATATTGGTG
>OY735268.1:8584130-8613630 GCA_963457715.1 Argyresthia albistria | reverse complement strand
CGAACTTGCGCTGCATAAGGTTTAAATTCAAGTGTAGCCTTAACTTTACGAGTACACAAATTGCACTCTAATGTTGCCCTGTTCTATAAAGGTTTCAGACTGGCTTTTACCAACAATAAGTTATCCGGAGAATAACCTAACCCGGGGATAACTTGTAACTTTTTCATAGACACCAGTAACACCTAGGTGAGGTGATCTGATCTAGGTGTCACTGGTGTCTATTTATTTATTTTTTATTTAAGGATTGATAAATGTTGACATGCCCCTCAGACTATACTTCACGGAGCACGACGTGAAGGCGATGTTCAAGACGCTGGAGCCGCTGCACGCGATGCTGGAGCGCGGCCCGCAGACGCTGAAGGAGGCGTCCTTCAACCAGGCGTACGGCCGAGACCTGAGCGACGCGCACGAGTGGTGCAACCGGTACAACGTAGGTGTTGCGTTCACTCAATCATCTTAATTTCGTTCAGTCAAGCGATTTCGTAGATTTCAATACAGGCATTCAGTCAGGTCAGTAATTGCCTCGTTCATTTGGTCATTAATTCAATCGTTATTTTTTCCCACTTGTTGAATCCTTGTACTACGTAAACTTTAACAAAAATCTAGTTAATATAAGTTACTCTATGACAAAAAATCTAGTCAAGAGTCGCCACAAGCGACTGGTAAGTTTTTCAAGAATTCATTTAAAATACGTCAAACTAACGATCAAAGATATCACCAAGTTATAATAAAACACGGCTGGCTGCTAGCGGGCCGCTCGCACCGCACGGTGGCGCGCCGGCGGTCACCGCCGGTCCGGGCGCGGGACAGCCTCAACGCTCTTTTGGCTGCAGCACCGGCGAATGATCTGTTTGGTGATGCATGGAGGGACATGGTGCGAGAATGTGGCAGGTTCTGCGAGATGACTGTGTATGACAGTGCTGTCCTCAGATCATTAATTTTGTATCTATATTTTGAAATGAATGAATTTGTAATTGTATTTAGAATATCAAATGGAATGCAAATTAATCATGAAATATTATTAATTAATGTTTATTGTATTTGCCTAGCGCATTGGATTAGTCTGTAATGCTATACAATTTAATTTGAATAATTAATTAACTAATTAATACAGCCGATTTTCACTTCACTGAATAACGGGCCAAACATGAACGCAACTGCGCCTCCGCATCCGTTATTTATTAGTGAAGGCGTAACGCTTTACTGTTCTCTCTAAATCCACATTCCCCATTCGCCAGGAGTCAAAGTCAGTCCGCGACCTGAACCAAGCGTGGGACCTATACTACCACGTGTTCCGTCGCATCTCGCGGCAGCTGCCGCAGCTGACGTCGCTGGAGCTGCAGTACGTGTCGCCGCGGCTGCTGTCGTGCCGCGACCTGGAGCTCGCGGTGCCGGGCTCGTACGCGCCGGCGCCCGCGCTGGCCCCCGCGCTTGCGCCCGCGCGTGCCGAACGTCGCGAGCTGATTCGTATCGCGCATATACAGAGCAGTTTGCAGGTAGGTTGTAGGCTTATTGTGATAGCGCGGGACTGTGGTAAACACAGAAATCCACGCTCTACTAACATTTACATACAGGCACATACATTGCTTCTGGCCCCACACTAGGGTACCCTTCGTCGTGGGAACCATAAACAGCGACATCACAAACATGTAAACGTCCAAGACCTGGGGTTTTTTTTGTCCCCAGCCGGGATTCGAAACCGGGACCTCTCCCATGGTAGGCAGATGCGCATCCGCTGCGCCATGGAAGTCGTCAATACTACTACTTTTCTCTAGCCCTTAGGCACCAGCCGGCGCCCGGGCCTACTGATAGGCGGGACCTCAGTTGCTCGGGCTTGCCGTCTGTGATGTTTTTGTTGCAATAAATTTTTAAAAGCATTCTTAATTGTTTTTAACGACACATGCAGCTGCAACTTCGCATAAATTGTCTGTATTCCAGCGATAGCAATGTTACTTTAGTTGCAAATATAAGTTGACCACGTGCGCGAACATACCTCTTTACGGCCATCTTCATTACCACCTAAAAGCAACCATCTCCCCTCCCAGGTCATAACCTCCAAGCAACGTCCGCGCCGCCTCTGCATCCGCGGCTCCAACGGCAAAGAGTACATGTTCTTACTCAAAGGACACGAGGACTTGCGCCAAGACGAGCGAGTGATGCAACTGTTCGGGCTAGTCAACACGTTACTGCAAGCCGACCCGGACACCTTCCGCCGAGACCTCGCGATACAGCGCTACGCTGTCATACCGCTGTCTACAAACTCGGGGCTGATAGGCTGGGTGCCGCATTGTGATACGCTGCACTCACTTATCAGGGACTACAGAGAGAAGAGGAAGTGTCTGCTTAATATTGAACACCGGATCATGCAGCGGATGGCGTCGGACTTGGAGAAGCTTATGTTGATGCAGAAGGTGAGTTTTCTAGCCATCTTTATTTTATAAATGACAATCTTCGATAATTGTAGCTGGAAATGTACTGGGCAGTGTAGGCTCACAGCTAGAGATATGTGATAGTAGAAATCAGGAGTAAAATTATCACGGAGACAGCGATCTCACTGGCTAAGCCTGAGGTACAGAGCGCAGGCCCTATCTATGTATAGTATTATTGGATACCCCGAAACCCACAAATTTCCGTGGCACAATTGTGCCCAGCCCACGTTTGACCAGTTGTCTAATACCCTAACCATTTACTAATAAAAAAAACTGTGTAAGGTGTATACGTGTGGCAGAGCAGGACAGCTTTAAAACAGTATAGCCCAACACCCTGTATACACTCTGAACAACTTTATTAGTGAGGGGTTACATAAGAATTTGTAAAGACAGCGGGACGCTACAGAAACCTGTGTGTTCTTGGTCAGGTGGAAGTGTTCGAGCACGCACTCGAGCACACGGCGGGCGACGACCTCGCCAAGCTGCTGTGGCTGAAGAGCCCCTCCTCCGAGGTGTGGTTCGAGCGGCGCACCAACTACACGCGCTCGCTCGCCGTCATGAGCATGGTCGGCTACATCCTGGGCCTGGGTGAGTAGCATAGAAACGAACAAGACAGTGCCCTTGTTAACTAACTGAACAGGTATGAAATTTTTAACTTTCTTTTTATGTATCATGCTTTTTTGTTATGTTGCTTCTTCATCATTATTACTTGTTTGATATTTAAACTATTATAAAAGATGTTTTTACTAAATTAGGAAACTGTAGGTCTATGTTTTATAAAGAGTTTATGTATTGTATACAAATATGTAAGACTGTTTGTTTCTGAATAAATAAAAAAAAAAAAACTCAAAATGTACAGAAAAGTAGGGATAGCTGATGAATTTATTGGCTGTTCGGCCGGAACGTTAAGAGTACAAAATGGATGTACACTTTTATACTTTGCTATATCTTGTATACTTCATGAACGCCCCGCGAATCAACGTGAAGAAGCGCTTATTCGTGGGTAACGAAACAACGTTCACACACTTAAACAATAAAGACCTCAATTTTGTTGGGGTCCTGTCTAAGGCAGTGCTAACGCTAACAAATTCCCTCTTGTCCCCAGGCGACCGGCACCCGTCGAACATAATGCTGGACCGCGTGACGGGCAAGTTCCTGCACATCGACTTCGGAGACTGCTTCGAGGTCGCCGTGACCCGGGACAAGTTCCCGGAGAAGATCCCCTTCCGGCTCACCAGGATGTTGATAAACGCTATGGAGGTAACCTGACAGTTGACTTTGTGCAAGGTTTAGTAAATGCTTGCCCAGCCCCCCCTACCTTACCCTGATGGTACTAACGCTTGATGACCAATGATGAATGAAAGATCTGTGTTGATGACGGGTTCGTTGCATTAAGTTGCGTAGAGCTGGCGCCCTCCTGTAAACGTCACTCATCAGCCGAAAGATCGTTGGAAGGCTGTAAGTGCTTGTTCAGACACAGCGGGAACCGTGCAGGTGTCAGATTCGTGCGGGATTCTGTCTGTCTGTCTGTCTGTCTGTCTGTCTGTCTGTCTGTCTGTCTGTCTGTCTGTCTGTCTGTCTGTCTGTCTGTCTGTCTGTCTGTCTGTCTGTCTGTCCTGTCTGTCTGTCTGTCTGTCACCAGGCTGTATCTCATGAACCGTGATAGCTAGACAGTTGAAATTTTCACAGATGATGTATTTCTGTTGCCGCTATAACAACAAATACTAAATAATAATAATCGGTTAAGTGCGGGTCGGTATCGCACACGAAGGGTACCGTACCATCGTACAACAAATCAAAAGCACTCAAAACAATAAAAAAATAAACAAAAAGAAAATTTAAAAAGTTTATGCCTTCACGAGATTTGAACCGACGACCTCCGGATTGAGAGTCTACATCATACCGCACCGGCTAACCACAACCATGTGGGTTGACGCGAAATATGCTATCATATTTAAATGTGTAGTATATGTGTCTATGACATGGTTGCTATGACAATAAATAAACAGTTTCAGTCAAGATCTCCATTTTGAAATGCGTAAGTGTATCTAAACACGTCTCTTGTATCGGGGCCCCCTTTAATTTGCAATATCTCTTGTATTTCAGTATTTGTGGTTGGTGCGGCAACAGATATACACATTCTGTGAAAATTTCAGCCCGGTGACAGACAGGACGGACGGACGGACGGACGGACAGACGGACAGCGAAGTCTCAGTAATAGGGTCCCGTTTGGCACCCTTCGGGTACGGTACCCTAAAAACAAAAGAAATGTAATATTAAGGGGGGCTCCCATACAACAAACGTGATTTTTTTGCTCATTTTTGCTCGATATTGATAATGGTAACAGGTAGACGCTTAAAATGTTCACAATATATTGAGTATATTATTTACTTAAAAAATAAATAATTAAATTAAAATTAAATTAATATTTAGGGGGGGCTCCCATACAACATTTTTTATTGCGGTTTTTTATAGATAATGGTACGGAACCCTTCGTGCGCGAGTCCGACTCGCACTTGGCCGGTTATTTACTTTTAATGGTATTTGAAAAGTTCCCATTGGATGCGTAATTGTTCCCGCCACGGTTCCTAGGTGACGGGCATCGAGGGCACGTACCGGCGCACCTGCGAGTCAGTAATGGAGGTGCTGCACCGACACAAGGACAGCGTGATGGCCGTGCTGGAGGCGTTCGTGTACGACCCGCTGCTCAACTGGAGGCTCGTCGACGCGGGCCGCCGCTCCAGGTGACAGAGACACGTGCACACGACTGTAACTGTTGTCATACACATGCGTATCGACCGACGCAAGCGGCGGTTTCATATGTTCGATATTTCGCGCCCGCCGTCAAGCGCCTCACTCTCGTTGAGTCCATACACGCGTCCATGCATAGTAACCTCAACTGTCTTCTATTCTACCCCGATTTTCGAATTCACACGCTAAGTGGTTAGGCTAGATTGGGTCCATATCTTATAACTAGACAAAAGGAGCACAGGAGGAGGAAGAGGAAGGTTTTAAGAAAGTTTTTACATTCTAACCCCGTTTGTCCATCGCGAACGACCATAGGAAAGATGACGCCGCCGGATAACAGTAAAATGACGGCGGCTTGATGACGAGAAATTAACGAGACGGCAACGACGTCTCGGTGGACAAACGGCGTGTCTATGCAACAGTCTCCAACTTTCCCAATTCGGTTCCAGGGCCGACGCATCACTCGCATCCTCAGCCGAGACGTCGAGCAGCCCGCCGCCGCGCAAGCCGCCGCCCGCGCATTCCGACTCGCTGGACGCGCCCGCCGAGAACAACCTCAACCGCAAAGCGCTCGCCATCGTGAACCGCGTGCGCGACAAACTGACCGGCCGCGACTTCCCGCATATAGACGAGACAGTCACGGTGCAGAGACAGGTCGAGCTGCTGATTCAGCAGGCGACGAGCAACGAAAACCTCTGCCAGTGCTACGTGGGCTGGTGCCCCTTTTGGTAGACAGATGGCGCTAGGGAGCTAGTGTCTAGTTTCGTATAATCCTGCATCGCACAAGTTAAATGATCACCGGCCGCGGCTTCCCGCATATGGACGAGACGGTCACTGTGCAGAGACAGATCGAGCTGCTGATTCAGGCGACTGGTGCTCCTTCTGGTAGACAGATAGCGCTAGTGAGCCGGTTCCTAGTTTTGTATAATCCTGCATCGCGCAAGTTAAACTATTTTACCGATACATGTCGAGTCGAGTTGGTCTGTAATTCTGGGCCGTGATTTGCGTACTGAATCGCACGTCAGTAGCTATAGCAAAGGCAAAACTCCGGTTTGTGTGTACCCGGCGCGGAACGTCTCGGCACCGTTGACAAGCCAAAACCATCTCTTTGCGCCTCGCTATAGCCATCTCCATGCGAAACCGGCCCTGTTGAATAAAAAGTAACATCTCATCAAGCGATACTGTAATAGCAGCGTTCACACGTCTTTTTATTGCATTTACAGAATAATAAAAAAAATATAATTTGCTCGGGCTATCGATAAATCACTATCGAAAGCCCAAGCAAACAATATTTCTTTTGAGTGTGTTATTATGTTTTTTTATAGGTTTTTGTCGCCTCTGGCTACGTGATAATGAAAATGTCCCTCGAGCTAACTGTTTTATATTTAAAGCCAATTTCACCACCAACACTATTATGGCGTAAGCCAGCACGACGCAATTATGGACGTTTTAAAATAGTCTGTAATACCCGGCAGACAGCTGTTTTTAGGGTTTTGTATCTCAGAAGGAGAAACCCTTAAATAGGATCACTCGTGCGTCTGTCACAGACAATTTACTCACATATAGGACCAATAGGACCGATGAAGTTGAAAATTGGTACACATATAAAAATCTGTGACCCAAAGATAGAAGTGCAACGTAAATATATAAATATGGAATATGGGGGCCACTTTTGGGGAGCCAAATGAGAAAATAAAAAAACAAAATATTCCGTGTGACATCAAATGAAATTGCATGGTGTGAGATATAATATTATTAAGACTAATTTTGAAAAAGTTTCCTCAATAATATGACCGATTCGCATGTCATCAAAACCTCTAGGGTACTTACCGAAGTCCTAAAAATCTGAAATTTGGTATGCAAGCACATGTTTGTACCCATATCCCGTAAAAACACCGAAAACCACAACTTTATCCTCCTAACCACTAAATCTGGGGTGCAAAGTTTGTATGAAAAACTGAATATTGTTGTACGAAACCCTCTCAACCCGAGTCCAACTCACACTTGGCAGCTCATCAACTTAGGTTTGTTGGTGAAATTGGCGCTTAGGTTTAGCGTGGTATGAACTTGTATGTGCTTGCCTTCTCCTACATTTAGTGATTAAGTGCCATTGGGGGTAACTTTAGTCTTTGTACAATGTAATTTGATTTAATCATAGCAGACGAATCGTTCTACACACGTTGCACTGTACATCAGCCTCGGGATGACTCGTGTGAGAGTGTACTGCGGGCTTACAAGAGAAATGGGAACGGAAACAGTGACTGCCAGTGCCTGTAGACAATGTTAAACGCTAAGGATAGCGAAACGAAACGATAACTTTTTATGTACCTATGCGATTTGACATAATTGGTCCGACGGTATTGTCAAGTCGTCGGGATCCCACTGGGTGCGATTGGCACAGGACGGACCGGGGAGATTGGCGCTATAGAGAAGAGGCCTGTGCCCTGCAGTGGGTCGATGTGGGCTGAGGATGATGATGATTTGACATTTGGCATCGCTAAGGTGACGTCACCTAGCGAATCCAAATGTCAAATCGCATACATCAAAAGTTATCGTTTCGTAGGTCTGCTTATTAAATATAATACATGTTTATATGTTATGTTATGGTAATATTAATTAAGTAGAAATGCTGGTAGGTAAATCAAGTCACTGTCGTTTAGTCAAAGGAGTTAGGATTAGTCATAAACTGAGTCAAACATACAACTTATATGAATACATCTCTTTATGTATTTTACATATTATTATTATTATGCTATTATAAGATCGTACATGACCGTCTATTATCTGTACTTATGTAATTTACATAAAAACGTACATTGATTCTCAACTAAAGTTGAATAACCGGATCAATTCGTAGCGGGGTGTAAGTTAGTTTTACGGGTATCGTAAATGTAAATTTTAATTAAACACGTAAAGGAGCATGAACAAAGCCTAAACAATGTTTTATTTATAAATATAGTGTACCAAAACTCTTGCTACCTACGAAATTTTCACATACCTCGCGTAAACATTAGGTTTTATGTGTGCGGATGTTGTAATAAAATAACTAGTAAGTAATGGATTCAGTTTGAAACTATATGCTCAGTGTTGTCACAAACGCTCTGTAAGTTCTTGATAGCTTCAGAATATTTTGACTCACTAATAAAGAATGCGTATAGCGAGCGTAGTAACGCAGATACAGACTCGTTCACTCGCGTCTTAACTAGAATACGTTTGCTGCATCGCTCACTCGCCTCGGGGCGACATCATCTGCATCAGCAGTTGTGGGTGACTACAGAATTACACCTTAGGGGATCAATTTATTAGTCCTTGACTCACTACCTCTTTATCGATGGACGCCTCACACGAAGTATTCACAATATTTATTTTCATGTCAAAGGCCTTGCCTTTATTTTTCTATAATGTTTAGGGTCCCGTATTTTGATAATCAAACTTTAATCGGTTTTGCGACGCTAATAACAATAAACAAAAAGTTATTGTGTGATACGGTTTAATCGGTAACACACTCATTATCATTTTCGTCGGTTTTTATCTTTTCAAAGTCATCGCGTTTCCTACAGTTATCGGTTTTAGTTTTACGTCACTACGCTATCTTCCCGATAGCTAACAAACGATAGGGGAAGCAGTTTGGATAGTTTTGTACACAGCACTTGGTCGAGGGTGGGTCGGCTGAGGTAGATGTCGATGTCTCCATTGGAGCCTCTGAACTCGTTCAGGGTCTGTCTGCACACGCCACAAGGGGCCGTGAAGGACTTCTCTTGATGTGCGATGATGGCTACGGCTTTGAACTTGGTGTGTCCGTCGCCGACCGCTTTCGGGACAGCCGCGCGTTCTGCGCAAATGCTGGGGCTGAGGGCGG
Organism: Argyresthia albistria; assembly: GCA_963457715.1. Lineage (NCBI taxonomy): Eukaryota > Metazoa > Arthropoda > Insecta > Lepidoptera > Argyresthiidae > Argyresthia > Argyresthia albistria. Next base: position 8,604,594 of record OY735268.1, on the reverse strand, counting down.
CGTTCTCGATGTTGCAGCCGGTGTAGACACGGCCCGACTCGGTGAGGATGGTGGCGCCCACGGAGAAGTTGGAGTAGGGGGCGTAGGCATGCTTCCGGGCCGTCACCGCGCCCTGCAGCAGGCTTTGGACGGTGCTGTCTGAAAGCAAAAATTATACAATCGAACCTCGTAATGCAGAGGAAGTCATTGGTAGAGATGTAGCTCAATCGGCAGTTAAATTCATGGTCATTGTGGTAGATTTGTAGGTAGTTAGAGCGCTATTTCGTATCTAAAATCAATAATCAGTTAAGCCCGGGTCTCTCAAAAGACGGATAAATAGTCAGATAACCTTTTTTTTAACCGTGTGAAATGTCAAAAGCCCCAGATAAACGCTATCTAAGGAATGAGAGAACGGCACTAAGTTAATTACTTAATTTCATTGTCATGGATATACGATACGATCGCTATTATCAATATGACCTTGGTGCCGTTCTCTCATTCTTCAGATAGCGGTTATCTGTCTGTGTATCTGGGGCTTTTGACATTTCACACGTAAGTAGGTACAGAAAGTGTCAAAAAAGTTATCTGACTGTTTATCCGTCTCTTGAGAGACCCGGGCTAAATCGAGATAAAAACTGTTTATGTACATATCGCGATAGAAAAACACACTGCGGAATCTCTTAGTTTTCTGAAAGTGCAGGCAGTATCCAGAGCACGATGAAGTTAACCTGAGTTTAGTTCTGCTGTGTTTAAACTTAGATAAAAATGGAGAACTGTAAAGAAAGACCAAACTGTTTATTTAGATCTAAAGATAAATACCTAGTCCTCCAACGACACACGCGGTTTATAGCGCTTATTACATTACGCTGTCGGCAGGGCACGATTTGTATACCTAGGTAGACGTCTCTCTGATGGAACGACTAGAAAGAGACAGTGAGTCAGACAGGGCCCTGCCGACAGCGTAGTCTAATAGGCCCATATATGACATCTATTCTATTTAACTGGTTCGCCGACACATCTTATATAACAATAATTGTTCGGTCGTTCGAGCGGTGTGCTTCTGCAAATGAAGGGGTTAACAAAGTATGACGTAGCAGTACATCAAAAATATTAATAGAACTCTACATCCTACTAATAATATATCTGTGCTCTACATCTCTAAAATATTTAGGTTGCATGGAATGAAAATAAAACATTTATAAGTAATTATACTTGTCTAGGCCCCACACAACGTGCATTGATAAATGAAGCAAGTCAGTATTTACTTACCCAAACTTTCGAAGTCGACAACTGTATGCTCCTCCATGTCTTGAATTCACTAAAGACGTAAGTATAAAATATAAATTCTAGCGGCAAGCGTACACGCGTGGTAAGTAGAGCGCGGTCACCGGCCGACTGAAGATCAAAGGAAATGATCTCTGACTCTGATTGATATGATTAATTACATTACAACCCGTGCATCAATTACCTACTCATCATGTGTTCAGTGCAGTGCAATAGAAGAAATATAATAGATGCGTAGACTCTGTGATAGATAATCGTAATAAGCGCGGTGAAATGCAAAAGATGTAACTAAGCTCTTCGAGCAAGGAAAGGCCACGTTCTTCCAAGAACTAAGCTAGACGTTCGTTACCATGTTAATGTAAATCTACACAGCATATTTCTTGCAAGTCGACAGTCGGCCTGTTGTTGAATGATTTGGTCGACTGGGGCGGAGTGGCGAATACGGTTAGTATTCGTCGACTACTGTGTCGCAGTTCGGCTAGTAGTGGAGTAGTTATGTGAACTTATGTGAGTTGTCCATTCGAATGATTGCCGTGATTTCGTTGAATGATTGCCATAATCGAGTGATTGCATTAGTATTATTCATAATCATGCATCCGCTACCTTTGATTAATCACTATCATCATCATGATCTTCATCTTCGCTCTCTTCTGATGATGATGCATCAACATTTATGATGAATTGCTCCACCATTTCATCTACAATAAAATGCCGTCCAATCAGCGTGTCTTGTTTTCTTCATCCTCTGTACATGTTTCTCTGCAGTGATTGATGACAGTGCTTCCGGAAGTAACGTTTTTATTTTAGATAATTTAAAACTTTTATTCTTACTCGCTACATATCTTTCACTTTAGCCCATATAAGCTCAATAGGGTTGAGCTCACAGTGATAAGGAGGGAGTGTTAAAACTTCATTCATCTTAATTACCTATGGATAAGATTGTCATAACCTTGTATTAATTACTCAATCATCCCACCTTTTTAAACTCTTACTAATATAGCCGACATAAAAAATGTTGTTTAACTCTGCCTTTCTTGACCCTATTTGACTTTAAGTATTTTCATATAAAAAATAGAGATGACTGGCCTGATTTGCTTCAAAATCTATATCTGAGGATCCGGGCGGAGTCTAACCATGATTCTGAAGTCAGATTTTGAAAAAGTCGCAGCGATCTTGAACTTTTTAGTTACTGGCCTGATTTGCTTCCAAATCGATATCTGAGGCCTCTGAGGGTCCGGTTGGAGTCCAATCATGATTCTGAAGTCAGATTTTGAAAAAATCGCCGCCATCTTGAACTTTTTACTTACAGAGCACCTCAAAATCGATAGGTATCTCAGGATCCGGTTAGAGTCCAATCATGATTCTGAAGTCAGATTTTGAAAAAGTCGCCGCCATCCTGAACTTTTTACTTACAGCATCGATGAGCTTCAAAATCAATATCTGAGGATCCGGTTCGAGTCCAATCATGATTCTGTAGACGGATTTTTAAAAAGTTGCCACCATCTTGAATTTTTTACTTACAGCACCGATTAGCTTCAAAATCGTTATCTGAGGATCCGGTTGGAGTTCAATTATGATTCTGAAGTCAGATTTTGAAAAAGTCGCCACCATCCTGAACTTTTTACTTACAGCATCGATTAGCTTCAAAATCGATATCTGAGGATCCGGTTGGTGTCCAATCATGATTCTTTACGGCCGATCCCAATAACCTATCTCTATCCGTGATCTGCAGATTACGTGTTACATTTGACATTTGCGCTATGGGATTTATGTCTAAATTGACACTAGCAATCTCAAATCTGCAGATTATGGATGGAAGATAGGTTATTAATATCGGCCGTTAGACGGATTTCGAAAAAGTTGCCGCCATCTCAAACTTTTTTGTTATTGCCCTGATTTGCTTCAAAATTGATATCTGTCTGAGGATCCGGTTGGAGTCCAATAGACGTTACATAATTGAAACAAAAAGTAAACTTTAGAAAAAACCGACTTCCACAAACCCTATTTGATTAGATTGAGTTTAATACAAACTGTTACCCCTTATCCCCCCCCCCCCCCTTGGGGAATTAATTTTGTCAAATCTCATATCAGTGCTAGCTACCCTACGCTACTAAGGAACCCCTGTACAAAGTTTCATGGCTCTAGGTCCACCGGTTTAGGCTATGCGTTGCCTGCCTGTCAGTCACGCATTGTATTTGTACCTGGTATTGAGCAGATCTGGTGGCCATATGTGGTCTTCATCAGCAGTTCCGCATCACAATATTATGCTTACCATGTGCATTTGCACGAGTTATTATGAAAAACACAAAAATCACTATATGTCTGCCTATAATATTTGAAGAGTTCCCTCGATTTCTCCAGGATCCCATCATCAGATCCTGACCTGGTGTCAATGGGACCAATGGGAAGGTAAACCCTTTCAAACAAAAAAATAATTTTCCAAATCTGTTCATCCGTCTAGGCGCTATCGAGGCACATACATAAAAAAAAAAAACAAAAAAAAAAAAAAAAAAAATATCCGGACGAATTGTAAACCTCCTCCTTTGGGAAGTCGGTTAAAAAGGGTCAAAATATTGCTATCAAATACACCTTATATCGGAGCCTAGATCATGTATCTACATTACGTTAGTTTTTATTTCACTTCAATACATGCAGTATTTCCGAAATTACAAAGACGAGAAGTTTAAGCCCCTTTATTAACCGACTTCCCAAAGGAGGAGGTTTACAATTCGTCCGGATATTTGTTTTTTATTTTTTTTATTTTTTTTTTATGTATGTTCCCCGATAGCGCCTAGACGGATGGACCGATTTGCAAAATTATTTTTTTGTTTGAAAGGGTTTACCTTCCCATTGGTCCCATTGACACCAGGTCAGGATCTGATGATGGGATCCTGGAGAAATCGAGGGAACTCTTCAAATATTATAGGCAGACCTATAGTGATTTTTGTGTTTTTCATAATAACTCGTGCAAATGCACATGGTAAGCATAATATTGTGATGCGGAACTGCTCATGAAGACCACATATGGCCACCAGATCTGCTCAATACTAGGTACAAATACAATGCGTGGCTGGCGGGCAGGCAACGCATAGCCTAAGCCGGTGGACCTAGAGCCATGAAACTTTGTACAGGGGTTCCTTAGTAGCGTGGGGTAGCACTGTGATGGGATTTGACAAAATTAATTCCCCAAGGGGGGGGGGGGGGGGGTAAGGGGTTACAGTTTGTATTAAACTCAATCTAATCAAATAGGGTTTGTGGAAGTCGGTTTTTTCTAAAGTTTACTTTTTGTTTCAATTATTCAAATTAAAATAGAAGGACAAGCCGGTTTTTTAACCGACTTCCCAAAGGAGGAGGTTTACAATTCGTCCGGATATTTGTTTTTTTTTTTTATGTATGTGCCCCGATAGCGCCTAGACGGATGGACCGATTTGGAAAATTATAATTTTGTTTGAAAGGGTTTACCTTCCCATTGGCCCCATTGACACCAGGTCAGGATCTGATGATGGGATCCTGGAGAAATCGAGGGAACTCTTCAAATATTATAGGCATACCTAAATATTAAATAGTGATTTTTGTGTTTTTCATAATAACTCGTGCAAATGCACATGGTAAGCATAATAATGTGATGCGGAACTGCTGATGAAGACCACATATGGCCACCAGAACTGCTCAATACTAGGTACAAATACAATGCGTGGCTGATGGGCTGGCAACGCATAGCCTAAACCGGTGGACCTAGAGTCATGAAACTTTGTATAGAGGTTCCTTAGTAGCGTGGGGTAGCACTGAGATGGGATTTGACAAATTTAAGTCCCCAAGGGGGGGGGGGGATTAGGGGGAAACAGTTTGTATTAAACTCAATCTAATCAAATAGGGTTTGTGGAAGTCGGTTTTTTGTAAAGTTTACTTTTTGTTTCAATTATGAATTTACGAGATTACGCGCGCTCCTAGTATGACGTCACAACCCCAGTGCAGTAGTCTTGTGCCTGCTCGGTCATCAGAGAGAGCGCTCCGTACTAGTACATTTCAGTCAGTGTACTAGTACACTCTAACAGTTCTATTAGTACTATTAGGACGTTGGATTGGATGAATAAATAATTGAAACAAAAAGTAAACTTTAGAAAAAACCGACTTCCACAAACCCTATTTGATTAGATTGAGTTTAATACAAACTGTTACCCCTTATAACCCCCCCCCCCCCCCTTGGGGACTTAATTTCGTCAAATCCCATCTCAGTGCTACCCCACGCTACTAAGGAACCTCTGTACAAAGTTTCATGACTCTAGGTCCACCGGTTTAGGATATGCATTGCCTGCCAATCAGCCACGCATTGTATTTGTACCTAGTATTGAGCAGTTCTGGTGGCCATATGTGGTCTTCATCAGCAGTTCCGCATCACAATATTATGCTTACCATGTGCATTTGCACGAGTTATTATGAAAAACACAAAAATCACTATAGGTCTGCCTATAATATTTGAAGAGTTCCCTCGATTTCTCCAGGATCCCATCATCAGATCCTGACCTGGTGTCAATGGGACCACCCTTGAGGTATTACCTATACGGCGAAAAAAGATTTGTTCAAATCGGTTCATAATTGGCGGAGTTATCGCGTAACAAACATAGAAAAAAAAAAACATACGGGTCGAATTGAGAACCTCCTCCTTTTTTGAAGTCGGTTGAAAATGGGCTATTAGATTAACCTTTCTTGTCGTGCAGAGCAGAAACTTCAGGAATATTATACTCTGTAGTGTATTCACATATTTATACAATTGTACGTGTCAGTTTGCATTGCAGAAATAAAAAGTTAAATAATATTAGATTTTCCTTCATACCTAAACAGGCTTAGGACTGTCATTCTAGTCTCTTGACTACTTGTCACTTCTATTAAAGTATAATAATAATGTAATGTAATGAATGGCTCCCGCCCGCCCCGCCATTCTCCTTCTCGCTGAAACGTTTCCCTACGCTAGTCAGTCGCTAATCGGACATTCGTTCTATTAGGACATGACCGACCGACCGACCGAGCGAGTCGCTAATCGGACATTCGTTCTATTAGGACATGACCGACCGACCGACCGAGCGAGAATCTCGCTCGGTCGGTCGGTCGGTCATGTACTAATAGAACGAATGTCCGATTAGCGACTAGCGTAGGGAAACGTTTCTTTTCGTTCATTGCACGGTAACGTTTCCTAATCGTTCTTCGTACATGACCGACACAAGACTACGTGCAGCCTGCGACCGCGCCGCGACAGGGCGCGTGCGCGGCGCTCGGTCCGGTGCGTTTCTCGATCAGTTTCGATCGTCTTCGTTTGCCAGTGTGTCTGTATTTCAAAGAAATAATACATATAAATATAACGCCTTAGATGATGAGGTGGAACGCCCGCTGAAAACAGGCGGGTGATCGTTCCTCTAATGTGACTATTTCAACCTAAAATATAACGCGTTAGTTGAATAAGCTGAAATGATGAATGTCTGAGTGAGTGGTGGGTTAGGGTAGATGACAAAGGGGGTGAGCGAAGCGAATCCCCGTCTATCCTTCGTGTTAGCTTGACTAGTAAGACATACAATTACTACGTTATATTGTCAGTTCACAATTTATCGATAGTTTACAAACTGACGCGTGAAATTATAAACTAACGGTTTTCACAATCTTACGGTGACATATAAACCAGCCGATAAAACCAACACTGACTAACGACAGTCAAGGCAGTTTTACACAGGGTCAGTAACTGTCGTCAGTGCTGGCGCGAAAACTGACTCGTGCTATTTAGACGCAGTCAGTATTTCGTCAGTAGTCGAGGATATTTCTTTCGGTGCACACACATTTGTAAAGTCAGTGCGGAAAAATGAATTCTCGAAAACAGCAAAAAATATATATTTTTGTGATTTATTATTCCACAGGCATTCATTATCGCGGTATAGTTGAATAAGCTTCAAGTTTTCCGTGTCGCTCAGTTTTCGTGTCATTTTGTGACGCGGTGCGAGTGGTGCGACGCAGCGTGGTCCCAGTACAATACAGTGGCAGCGGCTGACTTCGACATTTACACGGCGTCAGTTGCGCTGGTGCGGGTGGCGGGGGAGCGAACTGACGCCGAAAATATGAAGCGGGAATATTGAAGTCAGTGCCGACGCGAGTACTGTACTGACTTGAAATCAATTTATACGAAGGCAGTGCCAGGTCAGCACTGACTCGGCAGTCGACTGACGTCAGTTACTGACCCTGTGTAAAACTGCTTTCAGTCAACCAGTCGCGTGCGGCTAACTTGAGCCACAACTTGAGCTATCACGTGAGCGGGCACGGCAGGTTTTTAGGAATGATAGTTCAGTGAAAACATACATATAATCAAAATTATTGAGCCTTTCAGTATGCAAGCACTTTATGTATCTGTATTAAGTTAGTATTTCGTCAGGGCTATTTACATAAATAGGTAGTAGGCAAGATACCTATTTAAACAATCGACAGTTAATTGCATGCCCAATACTTGCGCGTCTGTTCACATGTGCCAGTTTTGCAGCCCCCCGCGATCCCTCCCTCAGCTTGCATGCAAGAAAATCAAATGGTGTGCAATCTACATGCATGTGTTAGCATATAAATGTTTTGGTACTAAATATTATATTAAATTAATTAACCATGTTATAATTAATTATGCATTTCCTGTGTAATATCTGTCATCGAGATTTCATTTGTTTCGATCAGGCACCTAATTCTCATAGTTTCGGGAAATGACGTATCAAAAATACCACTGCTCAAAGTATTTTTGATACAGCCTTTATAAATTACAGAGACGTCCTAAAAATGAAACATCAATGAGAAATCATACCTGTAATCATAGATTGTATATTATGGCCTTCAGCTGTTTTATTTCAGCTTGTGTCATTTGTCATGAGAAGGCGCGGTTTCGCGCCGGGAAGTGACGTATGATTTTGACGATGAAATAAATGAGCATAGTCTTAAAATTATAAGGATGTTCTTAAAAATAACGTTTTAATGAGAAATTATGGTTTAAAATACTAGGCGTCATACTTATGGGCTTTAACTATTTTAATAATGGTGTTTGATCAGGCAAAATGTTTCGGCGCGAACTTTACGCGCCAAGACGGTTCCTTCTTGGGCTGTTTGAAGCATTGAAGGGACACTAGTGTTGCCGGATAATCGATTATCAATTAATCGATTAGTAGGTACCTAAATAATCTAACAAATCGATCTAGTATCGATTCTATCGATATAATCGATTGGATCGGGACTATCGATTCTCATAATTGTACCAATATAATCGATTATAATCGATTAATCGATTATAATTTCTGTTTCTGATAATTAAATCGATTATATCGATAGTATCGATGGTGAGAAGCAATACGATAGAATCGATTAAATCGATACTATCGACACAATCGATATAATCGAGGTATCGGTTTAGATTATATTGTTACGTTACAGATTATACAACAATATAATCTAAACGATACCTCGATTAAATCGATTGTGTCGATAGTATCGATTTAATCGATTCTATCGTATTGCTTCTCACCATCGATACTATCGATATAATCGATTTAATTATCAGAAACAGAAATTATAATCGATTAATCGATTATAATCGATTATATTGGTACAATTATGAGATCGATAGTATCGATCCAATCGATTATATCGATAAAATCGATTCTAGATCGATTTGTTAGATTATTTATATGTACTTAGGATAATCGATTAATAATCGATATACGATCGATTATCCGGCAACACTTAGGGACAGTCTGGTGGCAAGTGTGATTGAGAAAGGTTGTTGTGTTGGTGTTGAGAGATTGTCTTCGTGGTGGACTGGACACGAATAAGATAAGTGTAAGTATTATATTTTAAATGTATCAATAATTATATTGTGTTGTTGTATATTTCGGTGCAAAATGCACAAACTTTTTAGTGAGATGTAGTGTGTACTATCTATGAAATTAGTTCGGTTTAGAATAAAACATAGTTTGAAATTTGTTTAAAAGAGATCAAAAAAAAGAGTTTCTTTGTCCTTCTTCTGTCACAGTTATTGTTCTGAGGGTCCATCGTAGTGAAGAGGCAAGGGGGGTGAAGTGTTCTAGCTCTGGGAATAAGTATTTTAAAATATCTACAGAAAATAAATACCTTTGATTTGAAATGCCTAACTGAGTTTGTTATTATCAAAAAGTTCCATATCGTACATACAATTGGTCTGTAGGTTGACCAGAACTACCTACTTACTTAGATCAGGACTGATGAAATTAGGAGAAGACAAATTCCGATAACTCAACGATCGGAATGAATCATCATTATAATTGGATAACAATCTCATCATGAATTAGATTATTACCTATAGCTATAGTTAAACATTTATATACCATACAAAACATAGAATAGTCCTCCATACCCTCAATTAAATTCTATTTCCTGACACATGCAAGATACATGCATGATGCAAGATGCATGAGCTTGTATGCAAGTACTATGCAAGTGTACAAGCTACATGCATGTGTATTCCCGGCTTGACGTCAAGCTTGAAGGTCTTGCCGTTTTAGGCACAGACGACGATGGTGCGGAAGCCTTCGTGTGCGAGTCCGACCCGCACTTGACCATTTTTTTATTAATATTCTCTTCTTCACCAAGCCAAACCAACAAATGAAGACCGACCACCCGCCCTCGCTTGTCTTGAAACTTGTTGTAAGAGAGGGAATGTGGTATGCTACAGGAGTCAAGTGAGGCTGCTTGGTAGGAAATAAAAAAACCGTAACACATGTGGTTTTTTGTGGTTCTTGCAAGTGAACATGTATCATATTATGGTTATTATGTATATATTATATAAATAATTAAAAAATAGTTATTCGCCTTACTTCGCTGATTAGTAATCACTCACACTTAACACCGGCTGTCCAGACATTGCTCGCACTTTACAGCCCCACTTTACAGCTACACTTTACACTAATCAAAATGAAAACGAGCCTATCCTATACACAATTTTTAACTTTTGACAGTGACAAGATAATAGAGAGATAATAGCATACCAGAGAATACAGAAGACTTGGCTTCGGCTTATGTAACAAAAACCATAAGACTTGGCTTCGGCCTTATGAAACCTCAAAACATTAAATAACTGAAGACATGGCTGTACGGCTTTAATTGCCTTTGCCTTTCCATAAGGAAGAAGACAGAAAAAAGCATACCAGAGACAATTCTTCAAATGTAGAAACCAGAGACAACGCCATTTTTTTTTCCGAGCACGAGCTTTTCAGTCGATTCTTTGAAAGGGAATATCATTTTCGAGAACTAGTAACACTGCCGTATACTTGAACTGCTTGAACTTATCAACTTACAGCGAGACGATCGAGGTCCACAGGCGTGTTCATTACGAGAGTGTTTAGAAATAGTCGAGTACCGTTACAAACACTAATTTCACTTATATTTCATTACTATTCCATTGCAAACACCCAAAATGGCGTCATTTGGTATTCTCCTAAATTATTATCCTCCTTGATTGGGTGTATGCAATGGAATAGTAATGAAATAGTAATGAAATATAAGTGAAATTCTCAGAGCAGCATTAGGGCCCAGTACTACCACATCTTGATTGATTATCGCTATTGTCACGCATAGATTTAGTAGCATTGCCGCCCAGGTTACCACTCATGTTACCAATATAAATTGCCTTATTTCGTAATACAATAACAATATCACAGTAGTCTAATTGCAATTTCCAAAGTAAGCCGATAACGCACCAATATAAATTTTATCGGCACTAAAAAGTACACGGGTTTCTGAAAAGCTGAAGCTGTGTGGGCACAAACACGACATAAATAAGTGTGTGAGTGAAGAGATTTAGACTTGGTATAATTTTTACACACAGTTACGAGATCAATCGCTAATCGCCGCTATGAATATACTGTCAGTATTATTATTTACACTATCAGTATTTACGACTGATGCAAACAAAAAAACTTTAAGAGTAGTCGGAGGAAGAGATGCCGGGCCAAACGAGTTTCCCTACATATTGAGATTGTATTTGGAAGTGGTTGTTCCACGGCCGGGCGCGCCAGATCAAACCATTTTTAAAATCATGTGCTGTACTGCATCAGCCATTACTGCCACATGGTCACTGACCGCCGCGCACTGCACGACAGCTTTTTTGCATCCTCTCTCATTGTCTGAATTTGGGGTGAGTAGCAACGACCCCCACAAAATTGCAGGATACTTACGAAGCGGCGTCAGTAAAAATGAAGCCGCAGAGCGCGGATGGCTCGTGACCTCTTTTGTTCCGCATCCAGGGTTCAGTGACCAGAAATATACTATAAATAACGATATTGCCTTGCTGCAGTCAGAGCCAATGTATCTACCTTCATTCGCACGCGTCAGCGCTGTGGACTACTCGACCCTGACCGGTCACGAGGGCAACATCGCTGGCTACGGAATGACACATAAAGTGGTAAATTCTGTGCTGATGATAAACTCCACCGCTGTATTGAAATTACCACTGCAAGTTCTCAAGATAATGATACAGAAATGCGGTTGGTTCAGTTCTGGCTTTAGAGTGACTCCGTGTTTGTCTTTAGCGCCCGCTTGCGGCACCTCGGTTTCCGCCGGACCGGGGGACTCTGGGGGGCCGCTGTTGCATCCGTCGGGCATCGTAGCGGTCGGCACAGCGGCTCATCACTCCGACACTTCCAGGAAGATACTGAGCTACAAACGACCGCGCTCGGGTGACGTAGGGTGGTATACACCGGTCAGTCCGTATTTAGATTGGATTTTGCTTCAAATAAAAACTACTTGATCTAATTTTTATTTTTATTTATTCAAACACAGTTAAACATTTTTATTTTTTTTATTTATTTATTGGTACTAAGCCCACAGCACATACAATTTAAATATAAGTTACTCGTAACAATTACACTTTGCTGAGGCCAATTACGGGCTTTCATTATTTAAAACTAGACTTATGGTATAAGTTGCACGCAGAAAATACTTCTCATCTCCCCACCGCGACGACTTTAATACAAAAGATATAAAAAAAAAACTTGAACTCAAAACCACAGAATTATTAATAGACAAAGCTAACAAAAAAAACGGCGAAGTCTCGACAGTTAATTGCATGCCCAATACTTGCGCGTCTGTTCACATGTGCCAGTTTTGCAGCCCCCCGCGATCCCTCCCTCAGCTTGCATGCAAGAAAATCAAATGGTGTGCAATCTACATGCATGTGTTAGCATATAAATGTTTTGGTACTAAATATTATATTAAATTAATTAACCATGTTATAATTAATTATGCATTTCCTGTGTAATATCTGTCATCGAGATTTCATTTGTTTCGATCAGGCACCTAATTCTCATAGTTTCGGGAAATGACGTATCAAAAATACCACTGCTCAAGGTATTTTTGATACAGCCTTTATAAATTACAGAGACGTCCTAAAAATGAAACATCAATGAGAAATCATATCTGGTAATCATAGATTGTATTTATGGCCTTCAGCTGTTTTATTTCAGCTTGTGTCATTTGTCATGAGAAGGCGCGGTATCGCGCCGGGAAGTGACGTATGATTTTGACGATGAAATAAATGAGCATAGTCTTAAAATTATAAGGATGTTCTTAAAAATAACGTTTTAATGAGAAATTATGGTTTAAAATAGCTTCACCAAGCCAAACCAAGAAATGAAGACCGACCACCCGACCTCGCTTGTCTTGAAACTTGTTGTAAGAGAGGGAATGTGGTATGCTACAGGAGTCAAGTGAGGCTGCTTGGTAGGAAATAAAAAAAACCGTAACACATGTGGTTTTTTGTGGTTCTTGCAAGTGAACATGTATTATATTATGGTTATTATGTATATATTATATAAATAATTAAAAAATAGTTATTCGCCTTACTTCGCTGATTAGTAATCACTCACACTTAACACCGGCTGTCCAGACATTGCTCGCACTTTACAGCCCCACTTTACAGCTACACTTTACACTAATCAAAATGAAAACGAGCCTATACACAATTTTTAACTTTTGACAGTGACAGGATAATAGCATACCAGAGAATACAGAAGACTTGGCTTCGGCTTATGTAACAAAAACCATTAAATAACTCAAGACATGGCTGTACGGCTTTAATTGCCTTTGCCTTTCCATAAGGAAGAAGACAGAAAAAAGCATACCAGAGACAATTCTTCAAATGTAGAAACCAGAGACAACGCCATTTTTTTTTCCGAGCACGAGCTTTTCAGTCGATTCTTTGAAAGGGAATATCATTTTCGAGAACTAGTAACACTGCCGTATACTTGAACTGCTTGAACTTATCAACTTACAGCGAGACGATCGAGGTCCACAGGCGTGTTCATTACGAGAGTGTTTAGAAATAGTCGAGTACCGTTACAAACACTAATTTCACTTATATTTCACTGGTACTCTAGAGCCCTGATTAAAAATATTAAACATAAAGACAAGTTACGTATAAGATATGCCAAGTTTAAAAACCCATTAGACCATTTTGAATTAGTTGAGTGAGACTAGAGCCTGTTGCCACAAACTAATCAAATCGTGTTATGCAGTCTATATGAAGTCTATAGAAGACTATCTCACGCAACAACGTTAAAGCTTTCTGGTCCTACATAAGAAACAAAAAGAATAATAGGGATACCGTTCCGAGTGAGATGCATTTAAGAGGGGATAAGCTTTCATCGCCTAGTACCATTTGCAACGCATTTGCGGACCATTTTGCCTCTGTCTATACGCACAATGACACGAATAACATTTATATGGCTGAGGTGGAGCAAGAATGTATAATGACGTGCGACGCGCTGGGAGTTATTACTACCTCGCCACATATAATACTAAAGACGATCAAAAACCTAGACAAGAACCAGGGTGCGGGTCCCGATGGGATTCCGGCGCTGTTCGTAGCTAACTGTGCGAAGAGCATTTCTACTCCTCTTAATATTATTTTTAACAAGTCTTTGTCTTCTGGTGTTTTCCCGCGAGTCTGGAAACATGCTAATGTGGTTCCTATCCCCAAGGGAAGTGATTCGAGTGATATTCAGGACTATAGACCAATATCTCTCCTGAGTATATTGGGTAAGGTGTTTGAATCGTTAGTCTGTCCCTTGTTAACAAATATTCTTGATCTGTCGCTAACTCCATATCAGCACGGATTCCGTAGCAGCATGTCAACCACCACGAATCTAGCTTGCTATGTGTCTACGCCAGCATTAGAAGCAGTGGGCTCAAGGTGAACTCAAGTACGACCACTGCCCGTCTTGCCCCGCTTCCCCTCAACCCCTCATCTTCACTCGCCTAGCGTTGGCTCGCGTCACAACACATCTGTTTTGTATTAATTAATAAATCTGCAAATTAAAAGGCTGCTTAATATTACAAGTATAACTTTATTTTAAAAGGGCCATAACGAACCCCCTTTAACACTATGTATCGGATCTATTTATTTATTTTTTTATTTATTTACAATAAGTACACAAAACAGAATACAGTCATTTGAAACAATGATACATCATTAAGGGACTTTGTGTTGGACTGTAGCCCAAACTATGTGTACATAGAAAACTTAATTTAGTGTGTTTATGATTCCTATACTAGCAAAACGGGTTTTATTGATGAAGTAGGTATATAGAAAAAAGAAAGGATATAAATCTAATCCTAATAGGTTGAAGACGTCTAGAACAGAGCTGAGTTAATGAGTTTAATAAATTTATAAGGTCGAGGTTCGTAAATATCAAGTTCCGGGTATTCCGTGGAGAGATCATTGTACAAACGGCACATTCTTGAGATGGGGTTATAGTAAGAAGTATTGTTCCGGTAAGTGTGAAGGTGAAACGGTTTATAAGTACGAGTACGGGTAAAGCAGTTGAAATTGAGTTTGCTAAGCAAAAAAGGGGAATCGATTTTAGAATGTAAGATTTTGTGAAGAAACTTAAGGTCAAGGACCTTTCTTCGGTTTTCGAGGGAGACTAGTTTAAAATGGTTCAATCGTTGTTCATAATTAAGAAGAGAATTACTCTTATTAAAGCGATATGACAAAATCTTAAGCATTTTGTTTTGCACACTGTCAATGTTGTTAATATGAACTGCATAGAAGGGAGACCAAACTTGGCAGCCATACTCTAAAATACTTCTCACAAGAGCCTGAAATAGATAAATAAGACTACCGGGTTTTTTGAAGTCCTTCGTGTTTCTTATAATGAAACCAAGAAGTTGTCGGGATCTTTTAGTTATGTGTTCATAATGCTGTCTGAAAGATAGTTCGGATCTGCAAGAAGAGGTTGATAATGGCCGTCAAGTGGACGCTATTTACACGGACATAAGCAAAGCTTTTGACAGGGTCGACCATTATTTACTACTAAAGAAGCTTCTTAACTTTGGCGTACATGGTGTGTTTTTAAAATGGTTTTCCTCCTACCTTTCAGATCGGTCACAGAAAGTGGTAGTTTGTGGGTATGAATCCAAGCAGTTCAAGTCAACTTCAGGCGTTCCTCAGGGATCACACCTAGGGCCTAAACTGTTTCTAGCCTTTATTAATGATCTTGCAGCGAATCTCCGCCACTGTAAGTTTTCCTTCTTTGCCGATGATCTAAAAATTTACAGAGTCATAGAACAACCGGCTGATGTCCTTCTTCTTCAGCATGAGCTCGATATTGTTTACAACTGGACAGTCAACTATAAATTACCACTCAACACTGGTAAATGTAAACATATAAAGTTCACCAAGAAGTTACTGCCAATACACTCCAAGTATAAGATCAATGGCTCTTACCTCGAAGAAGTTGACGAAATTAGGGATCTGGGAGTTATCCTTGATAAAAAATTATCTTTCAAGAACCACATCGACAGTATTGTGAAAAGATCTCTAAAACTGTTGGGCTTTGTATGGCGAAATTGCAAGTCTTTTAGGAAAATATCTGCTCTCAAAATGTCGTACTTTGCACTGGTTCGTAGCTCTCTTGAGTATTGCTCTAGTATATGGTCTCCTCATTATCAGTGTCACATCGACAGAATTGAGAAGATTCAAAAGACATTTCTATTCTTTTTGTCCGTGCATCAGAAAAAACTGTCCACCTTGCCATTTTACGTGGACCGATTGAAGTTTTTTAATTTCATGTCACTAGAAAATAGACGATCAGTAGCGGACCAAGTATTGCTATATAAAATTTTAAGGGGTGGTTTAGTTTGTCCGGAGTTGCTCTCGAAGGTCAGGTTGGTAGTGCCACGCAAAGATGCTCGAATAGTTAATTATCGTCCATTCTACGTAAACTTGTCCAGAACCAATGTTGGGTATAATTGTATAACTAATAGACTTTCTCGATCTCACAATAGGTTATGTAGCTCCAACGATCTTGACATTTTTAATCTTAGTCTAAGTAAATTTAAAAATAACATTGTAGCGGCTTTTGCCAAGTAATTTAGTTTTAAAATATATATTTTATTTTATTTTTGAAAATAATAGTTAGTAACGGTAGGTTCAGGTAGTTTGAACTGTTTTATTTTTTTAATGTAGGTATGTTGTGTTCACCTATAATTGGGTCTACACATAGCTAGATGTACTGTTTTTTTCCATTTGTGTGTATTGTGTAAGATCTGTTGGTAAACCTTAATAAATAAATAAATAAATAAATTACTATTCCATTGCAAACACCCAAAATGGCGTCATTTGGTATTCTCCTAAATTATTATCCTCCTTGATTGGGTGTATGCAATGGAATAGTAATGAAATAGTAATGAAATATAAGTGAAATTCTCAGAGCAGCATTAGGGCCCAGTACTACCACATCTTGATTGATTATCGCTATTGTCACGCATAGATTTAGTAGCATTGCCGCCTAGGTACTATTATCTCTTCTGTGCCAGTAGGTTCCTACGTTGAGTAAGTAGGTAGGTCAAATATGGCAAGGATAAGTAGAGAATAAAGATAAACTTATTAGGTATTAACAAATACTAAACATCGAAATGGTCTTCACAGCACAGTGCGCTTTAGTTTTAGGGTCTATTGAATCTACTCTTTTTACGGCTGTCGTCCACTTTTTCCTTATTTTTGGGTCTAGAGGCACATACAAAAAGAGTTTATCGGCTGTTTTAATTGTTGAATTAAAGCACCGAGGCACAATACAGTATTTATTTGCCATTTTTACCACTGATAACTTGATTATTTTGTTTTTTATTGCGCAGCGGCATGCGAATGAGAGCGAGCGCGTCTGTCGAGTGACCGGGGTTGTGACGTCATCGGGTAGTGAGCGCCCGCCCGCGTTTTTAAAAACCTTCGGCCGGAAAAACGCACTTTGATAGTAAATATCTCAGCCATTTTTAAGGTATGAAAAAAGTAAAAACACTGTTTTTCTCGTATTTTTTTTTAAAGATTTTTAGGCATGTTAAGTAAAATTCGTTTGTCAGATTCATTATGATTATGAAGTCAGATTTTGAAAAAATCGCCGCCATCTTATCTTAACCTTTTTACATGCAGCACCGATTTGTTTTGCTGGCGGCTGCCGGCAACATTTCAAAAATCCAACAGAATCTTGATTATTAAACTCCAAACAGATCCTTCAGATATCAATTTTGAAGCAAATCAGGCCAGTAACTAAAAAGTTCATGATGGCGGCATTTTTTTCACAATACGACTACAGAATCATGATTGAACTGTAACCGGATCCTCAGATATCGATTTTAAAGCAAATCAAGCCAGTAACTGAAAAGTTCAAGATAGCGGCATTTTTTTCAAAACACGACTACATAATCATGATTGGACTCCAACCGGATCCTCAGTATCAATTTTGAAGAAAATAAGGGTAATAACTAAAAAGTTCAAGATGGCGGCAACTTTTTCAAAATCCGACTTCAAAATCATGATTGTATTCCATCCGGATCATCAGATATCGATTTTGAAGTAAATCAGGCCAGTAACTAAAAAGTTCAAGATGGTTGCAACTGTTTTAATATTTTACTTCAGAATCATGATGACTCCATCCGGATCATCAGATATCGATTTTGAAGCAAATCAGTGCAGTAACTAAAAAGTTCAAGATGGCGGTGAATTTGAGTAATCTACACCTCGAGATTATGCATTATGTACAAAATGGCTTGACATTCTCAGAATTGTATATTTCCGGCAATCATATTTTATAAAGTCAATTTTGTGCAAAAAAAGACAGCATTTGATAGCACTTTTACATGATGTCATTCTGTTGTTATTTCATAGAACTCAGGAACAAAAGTTCCGTTTTGAGAGTTCATAAAAAGTATCTATTTTGACTTCCACAAGCCTATTACTCAGTAAGACTAACAACACCTAATAATAGAACAGAAAAGTAAAATGAAAATACTGCAACATTTTGAAAACTTCCAAAACTTCCGAAGTTTTTGAAGTTTTCAGGAAGTATTCCTTAAAAAAGAAAACTTTCCAGGTGGGTTACTATCTATCAACTCTTATAGCAGGACCTAAACCGGGCAGTTCTGCTTTTTTCATACAAACTCATAACATTCTAGTATTGTAAAAGCAAAACTGCCCGGCTTAGGTCCTGCTATAAGAGTTAATAGTAACCCACTGGAAGTTTTCACCTCTTCGATCGTAGACGCTCGCTGTAATCGATTATGGCGCTGACAGCGATGTCACAGAACGCGACCCGTGACCCGATTATGCAGCTGACGGCGATGTCACGGAACACGACTTCGGTTTTGACTTTGATTTGACAGATTTTGACAGCAATTGTTGTTTTGAGTTCTCTCTCTGCCTGAACTCTGCCAATTTTCACAATTTTCATCCAATACTTAGTCAATCCCATATAAAATAGTAGTACATAAGTGTTCTGTTCGTATAACCCAAAAAGGTGGTTACCCGTCCATCCCACCGCCAAAATGGTGCGTCCATTTCTTCAGTTCCAATAAGCTATACCGGCATGTCGTCCAAGTTCGTTTCGGAGCTGGTTTCCGGGCTGAAGTCTCGCGACGGGGAGAGTCGGCGGCGCGCGCTGAAGGAGCTATACCGCTTTGCCACCACCGACCTGCATGAGCTGCCGCGAGACACGCTACCGTCCGTCCTTGAGGAGTTCAACAAGGAGATCGTTACGCTCGTCTCCAGCTATGACAACAGTGATAAGAGAGCTGGTATTCTCACCATGGGTAAGTTGTCGACGTCGACTTGTGACTTGGGAATAATGACAAGGAAACCAGTGGTATTTTGTATTGCAAAAGGTTGACCTAGATTGTAGTGGCGAGGTTGCAAAGGAAATTAGTTTTTAAATGATAAAAAGAGGGTATAATTGATTTCAAACATTCTCTTGTTAATTTTTTAACCTTCTGTATATTATTATTTCCAGTTTGTCTCATCGGAGGTGACACAGAGACAACCAAAACAAGCATAATCCGTTTTTCTCAGTACTTGAAGAGTGTATTTCCAGATTCAGACAGCAGTGTCCTGGAGCTGGCCGCACGAACTATGGGCAAAGTAGCTGCCACACTTGGTGTAAATAGAGCAGAATATGTTGAAAATGAGATAAAGCAAAGCATAGGTTGGCTTGGACAAGGGAGAAATGAGAGACTTTCTGCAGTTCTGATATTAAAAGAATTAGCTATTGCCATGCCATCATACTTCTATCAGCAAAAAATGATGGTTGACTTCTTTAACAACATAGGGTCCGCTCTGAGGGACCCCAAGGAGCAAATTCGAGAAGCAGCAGCAAAGGCACTGCGGGCCGCACTCGTTGTCACTTCACAGAGAGAAAACCCCAAACAAATCAGCAGAGCACACTGGTACAACCAGTGCTATGAGGAAGCTATGACTTCATTCTCTGATCTCAATATAAGAGAGAAACATCTCAGTCGGGATGATCATGTCCATGGAGCATTGCTGATACTGAATGAGCTTCTGCGATGTTCTAATTCTGCTTGGGAGAAAAAGTATACAGCACTAATGCAGAAGTTGGATGCTGAGCAGGAGATAGCTGATGAAATAGCTTCAATAAGCACCAAATCTCATCCATGGCATTCACACTGTTATAGTTACACTGATGAGGAAGCTCAAGAATCTCTGCTGTATGAATCTAGTATATGCCGGCAACTCATACAAGAGAAATACGAAAAAATCTGTTCTGGTAAGATAGTTTCTAATAATGAGACACACTCTGTAATTCTGCGTCTGATTCTTTTTAATGCATTTTTCAGAGGTGATGGCGCAGCAGATATCTAGGGCTCCTCT
>OY735268.1:8548729-8583930 GCA_963457715.1 Argyresthia albistria | reverse complement strand
GAATCCTTCACACGAGTGCCGGTGTTAGTCGTCGACTAATAGTCGAGCCTGTGTGAAACGGATGCTGATAAAGATAAGAAAACTGACGTTTTGGCATCTCTCCACGTCTGGTTTCTTTGAGAAAACACCGCGGCGTAAAACTTATTAATGTGCTTTTAACGGAAACCTGGGAAATAAATTAAAAAAAACACACACACATTTCACAGAAATTTTCTGGAATCAATCGTATGTGGGCTACGTATTTTTCCGTAAATCGTCTCATAAGATTATGACAAGCACGATACAAGAGAAGATTGTCAGTGTGGCTTCCGAGAGCTGATATTAAATACAATCCACTGAATTTTAATAGGGACTTTTTTCTATTCATAATAGGAAAATTTCATGCAGGTAGGTAGTTGCAAAACGTCCCCTTTTCCTTTGTCTTTAAACTATAAGATGTAAGCTTTCTTCCGATATGATGGCATCCATGCAGCACATCGAAAGAAAGCTTACATCTTATTTATTTACTAAGTCAACAGCACAAAATCAGTTGAACATAGGCAGGATAACTTAGTCTAAACAAAGGCCAATTAATGACATATTTTATAGGCCAGACATGATTGGTAGGGGTGATATACATAAGATATTGGACGGGCGGGACGGGACGGGAGGGGAGGAGAGGGAAGTGTGTGTAGGCTAGTGTAAGTGAGAGATGATGCAAATGTTATGGCTAGGGGAGACATCATAAGGCGATATACCAAGCTGCTGACTCATTATAGCTATACCTATACACCGTCTTCGTCATCGCTTTTGGTGACCTGTAGCAGTAGGTGCCTCTTGAACTCAGCCCGTGACATGTGAAAAATATCAAGATGTGCGAAGTGGTCGTTGTATGCACGCGGAAGGCGGCAGCTGAGGGAATTGGCCGCGTAGTTTGTGCGGGCGAATGGGACATGGAGGAGAGAAGTTTGTCGAGTTCGCGTGGTTGGTGTTCTAAGCCGCAGCAGCTCGCTGACCAACTCAGGGCAGTCAATATGACCATGATACACATTGTGTAAGAACTGCATGTCTAAAAGAAAGCGGCGATCGCCAAGGCTGTGTAGATTATGGTGACGACACGCTAAAATGAAAAATAGTAAAATACTCATAATCCCAACCCAACGATAAGTTCACCAGTTCAGAACCTATGAAAAAAACAGAACAAATGATTGGGGTCTTTTGGGGTCGTTGGACGAGCTAGTAGTTAAAATTGTACGCATGTCTGTTTGTTTGCAGATCTCCCTGTTCGCGGAGGAGAACCCTCGCCTGGCGGAGCGGCTGTTCACGTCGGGCTGCGGCCGCCACGGCGACCGGAGCCTCGCCTTCGCGCTGCAACGAGAGGTGCCCTCTCATTTACCTATCCAATTATCTATCCAGCCTGTTGCACCCACTCAGTATTTCTTGTAATGGATGTAAATTGGGATGGATATGTCCGAAGGTTGATTAAAACATGCTGATAGAGACGAAGATGTGTGTCGCTTCCGTGTTGCGAATGACACGTTAAGCTGTAGTTTTCGGCTATTAATGCTACTCGGTGGTGGGTGATAGATCTGTGACCATCCGTGTTACGTGGACATAAATGTGCTACATCATTGGATAATTTATAACAGTTACTTTTCAATTGACATTTGGCCTTTTCGGCCAATAACACTGACACCTTTCGTCAGTCAGTGTAATTAGCCGATCAGGTGATGATGCTGAATGTGGTCGGGCAGGTGGAGGCGAGCCGCGGCACGCTGCACGCGGTCTGCCACAACATCCTGCTGGCGCCGGACGCGCGCGAGCCCTTCCTGCGCTACTTCGCGACGCTGCTGCAGCGCAACGAGCGCCGCGCGCAGCTGCAGACCGACGAGCGCTCGCTGGCCGGTGAGTGCAGCACAATGTGCCGAGCTACACTGTAACACTTGGAGGAGGAGGCTTCCTGCCATCTTTAGGTGATGACGTCGTCACCTAGTACGGAGATATTGAAAAGGAATACCTCAGTAACGCGAATTACTGACTGGTTCACCTTGAGTTGCTTCCATTAAACGGACAGACCATCAGTTAAATTTGGCTTTGTTTCTTAACCATCAATCAGACGGGAGCTCGTTGTCGTGTGTTTCTGGACGATGTCTCCTTTGTTTTACTACTTTCCTGGCGACGATGTGAGAGTGCAATGACACCGTTAATACTTTTCGGTCTCGCGGCATGTTACTTGAGAGTTTCAGACACATGAAAGGTTTTAATATACGGAAATAATCAGAACTGGCAAAAGCATTGTCGATTGCCTGAATCAAAACATTCAGGTCATATCAAATCTTTCAGCGAAGGCAGCCTTGATAGCGTCATAGTATAGTATAGGTAGTTAAAGTAGCGTTAATGACTGGCAGAAATAGACGTTCGTGCGAGTGTCGCTCACCTCGCTATGAATTACAACTATTCTGTGCTGGCGTGCCTCCAATGTATCCCCGTTCCCGACATACTATAATTCACTAAACATCTATTTTTTGATGTAAATATTATGATATTAGGTTTGACTCGTATGCTTGCTTATTTTTTCAAATACACAGTTACACACATTCTTATTGAAAAAGAACTAATAATGATTATGCCGGGATAACCTTGAATATGTAAACAACTCAGTTTAACTACAATCTAAGCATACTTCGAATAAGTTATTATCATGTAAACTACATTCTCTTATATGATATCTATCCCACGCAATTGTATCATGTTTATTGTAGGTTATTGGAGTAAGGTCTTTAGTGTACAACAGAAAATAATTAACTTTACACAATTTATTTAATAACTAAAGGGGGTATCTGTCCATATAACAGGTGTCTTCATTGCGGTTCTTTTTTGTAAAATGAACACCTCGTGTGCTAGTTCGACTCGCACTACCGTTGTTATGACGTTAAACATCTTTTTTGTGTTGTAGTCGAGGCAAAGCTTCCCAAGCGAGAGGTCTCGGGTTCAAATCCCGATTTGAAAGGAAGAAAAAGATACTCCAGTCTTGGATGTTGACATGCTTGTAACGCTAGCTATTTCTCGTTCTCACAACACAGTAGATGCCGGGTGTTCGTTTTATCCCTAGAGGAAGCTAAGCTCACCTAAATCAGGCAACAACTTGTCCAACTCAGTAGAGTAGAGATCTAGAGTACCCGAACGCTGTAAAACGGGACTCTATTACTCAATCTCCGCTGTCCGTTCGACATTTTAATACACACGGGCTACACACACGCCTGCAGCGATCTAGGCTGTGTGTGAGTACACCACTACGGTCATAACAGGCAGCTCCAATTTAACACACTTTTCGCCACCGATATCATGTCCTCTGCTTTCTTAACCCTCAAGTTTCCTTCCTCGATAAGTTATGAAACGTCTCTCTCCCCTGCAGGCGACGGGTTCATGCTGAACGTGTGCTCGGTGCTGCAGCTGCTCTCGGTGCGGATCAAGCTGGAGCGCGTACAGCCGCTGTACGCCTTCCAGCCGGACTCGTGCGCCGCGCTCAAGGACGAGACGCGGCTCTACTTCACCGCGCAGGAGGCCACCGACTGGATCGAGGCGCTCAGTCAGTAGTTACAAATATACTTAGAATACGTAATTGTTTACCTCTTCTCTACGTTGAACTACTGTGGGAGAAAGGCAAAGAAACTCCGAGTACGCCTCACTGTGTATCGTACTTAGCCACATCTGGAAGCCACCGGTGGAAATAGGCCTCTCCATCTCCACGGTCGGAATGGCTCAATATCTACAGATGGCCGCGCCTCGCGCAGCTAGCAGTGTTTAACAATGTGTTTGTTTGCAGACAACGACCCCAACCACAAGTGGCCGGAGGCGCGCGAGTTCCAGACGGTGTGCTGGTTCCTCACGCTGCACATGCACCACGTGGCACTCATCCCCGCGCTGCACACGCACCAGCGACGCATCCGGTGAGTGCGACCGACCAACCAACCAACCAACCAACCAACCCAACCACAAGTGGCCGGAGGCGCGCGAGTTCCAGACGCTGACCTAACCGGCAAGAATTTATCCAGGGTATCGATCACAGTTTTAAGTCGATAGCTAATAGTTCGATGTTTTGTTCCAGAGCGTTCCGCGACCTGCAGAAGGTGATCGAGGAGCTGATGGCCGCGGAGCCACAGTGGCGCAACAGTCTGTCGGCGGCGCGCAACCGCGTGCTGCTCAGTCGCTGGCGGCGGCAGATCGAGCGGCTGCACAGGTAAACCACCGCTTCTTCTTCTTCGGGTGCCATCTCCTATCGGAGGTTGGCGATCATTACAGCAATCTACTCACGGGACACTGCGGTCCGGAATAGCGATGTTTTGCTCATTTCGAACCAGGATGTATGTTGGCGACAAGGTCTTCTGCGTTCCTGGATCTTGCCTAGCATTATCAGTTGGAGCAGGTTATACCACCGCTAGTTACACATGGTTACACTTATATCATGTTTAGACCATTCAATCAACCGGTTAAACGCACAGTCAAAGCCAAAGAAATTACTGATGTGGATGATCACGATGAGTGATCCTATCGAGCGGTTCCGGCCGGCTTAAGCCCGCTACTCCCACGCCTGCTGCAGGGTCAATCTATGGTGGAAAAGTGTGTTAAACTAGAGCCGCCTGCTGTGTGTTACGTTTGACATTGTTTTTCGCCCTAGATCGCCCCTGCAGCAGGCGTGTGAGTGGCTTGCTTTAACGTAATAACAACCTTTAACTATTGTATTTGCCCTAATGTCTGCGAATTTAAAATATCAGTACCCGTAGCATGCCATTGGCGACCCCCGCGGGTGATCGCGGCGCGAGATAGTGGAGGACAGAGCACGCGCTGTCAATATCTCTGTCCCTCACATTCCACGATAAAACCTCCCCCTCCCCTTGGCATGCTAGGTGCAAAACCCCTTTACAATAACTATGAGTATCTAGCCATATCGTATTTCGAATAACGTCATTTCCGGTCACAGATCGAAACAATGCGCCGAGACCGCCCTCCTAGACAACGAGCTCATGCGCCGCAGTCTGCACTTCTACTCCACCGCCTGCGCTCTACTAACACAGCAGCTCGAGGCCGCGTTGAAGGGAGACGGACTGCTGTCTGACGCGTTCAAGGCTCTGCCCGAGTGGTACGTCGAGGACATCGCGGAGTTCATGCTGTTCGCTGTGCAGTGAGTATTGTAGCTGTTCTCTTCTAACATAAAAGTCGGGGGCTTCGTCGAAGGGAGATAGACTGCTGTCTGGCGTGTTCAAGGCACTGTCATTTGATTGTTTTGAATATGGAAATCACCAAATCTACAATCTTCCAACGATCTTTTGGAACGCGAGTGACTTACTGGGGGGCGCCACTTCTACGCAACTTAACGTAACGAACCTGTCATCAACACAGACCTTTCATTCCTCATTGGTCATCAAGCGTTAGTTCCGCCTGTCGCCGCGCGCCAAAGGATCGTTGGAAAGGCGCATATCCCCCGGGGTGCGTGAGAGGAAGCTTATACTGTCAACACTGGGTTCCCTAACAGTCGATGGTGATGTTACTCCGCTCGCAGATACGTCCCGCAGATCGTGACGGACTTCATCGAGGAGCCGGTGATCACGTGGCTGCTCAGCGCCATCTGCCACTCCAACGTGATCAAGAACCCCTACCTGGTCGCCAAGATCGTCGAGGTGCTGTTCGTCATCGACCTCTCGGGTGAGACAACACAAGCATCAACATCCAGTAGGGCAGTCAGTAGGTAGCACTGTCGAAACCCGCTCAATATTGAATACAAGATGGCACCGCCATCGTTCCCGGGAGTACCAAATGTCGAGAAGGCAAGCTTGAGCCATTGCATTGCATACCAAGAGTAGCCCTACAGGGACGTGAGTCGTGTACTCAATAGCTATAGCCAGGGCGCAAAGGGCGGCGCGGCGTCTCGGCTAACTCCATGCCATTCCTGCCGGCCCAGCTGAATGAGCTAATTCCTCGTGTGCGGTCTGTTTGGAGGTGACAGAAGTTCTTAGATTCTTTGTTGCATCTTTGTATGCCTAAGGGCCGATCTTTCCAGCCTCAGATATCGTTTATCTGCCTGTTTATCCGTATCATACTTACATAAAGTTATTTGACTGTTTATCCGAGTATTGGAAGAACGCCCCTAAATAACATAAATGAACAAATTCTAATAGGATGCTATCAAGAGTGGACGTCGAGTGATACACTACTCAACGACGGGCTTCATGCATCCTGCCTGTGCCTTATTCATTCGATGCCCTCTCTTCCAGTCCCGCTGAAGCTGAAGAACGTGTACGAGCGCTTCATGGAGCACCCGATGTCGCAGACCGGCCTGCCGAGCGCGCTCATGCGCTTCTACACGGACATCGAGACCACGGGGCAGAGCACCGAGTTCTACGACAAGTTCACCATCCGGTTCCACATCAGCATCATACTGAAGGGCATGTGGGAGCGGCCGATACACAAGGAGGTGAGCCGCAATCAGAGACTATATATCCAATTGACTGCTGCTGCAGGGGAGTGCGGCTCCCCAAACGTTTGTTGTATTCAACAAATGTTCGCATACGCAACCTATGTACGATGACGGGCCGCCAGACAGTTAAGTAGCGGCAGACCAATCACAGCTCTCTTACCTCGTCCCCCGCCGCCCGTAAATTGGTGAGTTGGAAAGGAAAATGTATCTATGCGCTCTCCACTGGATAAGTGCTCGCTGGCCACAATCAATCAATCAATCAATCAATCAATCAATCAATCAATCAATCAATCAATCAATCAATCAATCAATACCGAGACTCTACAATGTAATAGAAGTAGAAGCCAGTGAGAGCACCCAGGTTTCATATCGTGCCTAGGTTTGATGGAAGAGAGCTCTTCTTAGAGATAGTTCGCCTTGGTATCGTATATTTTTCTTTGAATATTACGCGTTTATTTATTGCAAGTGTAAAGTAAAGTATCCCAATACGGCAGTAAATCCAATAACCCTGAACCTGTCATCATCATCACCCATATTTATATTTTTCTGAACATGGGATAAGTTTCTGATTTCAAATTTTAACAAATAACTAATTATCATAATAGGCTTGTGGCCAAGGTAATCCAATAAATCTAGGAACAAGTCTTAAGTTGAAGCATTATGTACAAAATGGCTTGACATTCTCGGAATTCTATATTTCCAGCAGATAATATATTTTATAAAGTCAATTTTGTGCAAAAAAAAAGACAGCATTTGATGCACTCTTACATGACGTCATTCTGTTGTTATTTCATAGAACTCAGGAACAAAAGTTCCGTTTTGGCAGTTCATAACAAGTATCTATTTTGACTTGACAGGCCACAAGCCTATTAGTAATTTTTTCCGTTATTAAATCTTGTATGTCCGTGTTGCAGGCGATCGTGAAGGAATCTCGCTCCGGTCGGCAGTTCGTCAAGTTCATCAACATGCTGATGAACGACACAACATTCTTGCTGGACGAGTGTCTCACGGTTAGTATGCTTATTTAAGTATTTCCACGGGTATCTCATTTGCTAGGCATACAACTTGTGTCGCTCGCTACTGCGTGCCAATAAAATTTCCATACATACCTACATCGCGCAAGTTCATTGTTTATTATAATAGCGCCTACTCTCAAAGTCAGGTATAGTTAGAGTGCTTATCTCTCAAATTTGTAATTACTTTCCTTAAAACGTGTTTTACAAATAGGTTCGTTATTGTTGCGGCTTACTAATATCGTTGTGTGTTGTGCAGTACCTGAAGCGCATCCACGAGGCGCAGGAGTCGCCGGAGCCGCGGCCGCGCTCGCTGGCGCAGGACGAGCGACAGTGCCGCTCCTACCTCACGCTCGCCAGGTAACGCACCAGGGACACCCCCGACTGAAGCGCATCCACGAGGCGCAGGAGTCGCCGGAGCCGCGGCCGCGCTCGCTGGCGCAGGACGAGCGACATGTCGCGACAGTGCCGCTCCTACCTCACGCTCGCCAGGTAACGCACCAGGGACACCCCCGACTGAAGCGCATCCACGAGGCGCAGGAGTCGCCGGAGCCACGGCCGCGCTCGCTGGCGCAGGACGAGCGACAGTGCCGCTCCTACCTCACGCTCGCCAGGTAACGCAACAGGGTCACCAGATTTTGTTTGTCGCACAAGATTGGACAATCTTTATGCGATCGACTTCCGTTATTCGTCAAAATGACGGATCATCATATCAGCGCATATTTCCCTGATACACCGATCGCTCCGGTCGCTCGGCAGAGAGACGGTGGACATGCGGGAGTACCTGAAGGTGGACATGCGGGAGTACCTGAAGGTGGACATGACAGACAGACAAAATGCATAGAAAGCGTGCATGAGCAATTTATTGTTGTACACATAGGTCTACCCCCTGCTTAATTATTTAGCTCTCTCATCAGAACTTGGTTTGCTGGAAGAGATCTCTTTTTAGAGATAAGCTCGCCTTTGTACACTATTTTTATTTACTTTTGTTTTATTTCAACTAATAGGCTTGTGGCCAAGGTAATCCAATAAATCTAGGAACAAGTCTTAAGTTGAAGCATTATGTTCAAAATGGCGTGACATTCTCAGACTTGTATATTTCCAGCAGATATATTTTATAAAGTCAATTTCGTGCCAAAAAGACAGCATTTGATGGCACTTTTACATGACGTCATTCTGTTGTTATTTCATAGAACTCAGGAACAAAAGTTCCGTTTTGACAGCTCATAAAAAGAATCTATTTTGATTTGACAGGCCACAAGCCTATTATGTGCAATAAAGAAATTATGAAATTATGAGCATACACAAAGTCAAAACAAATAAAAGCTGTGTATCTAAAATGATACACAAGTGTTGAGAGAGCTTATGCTATAATGATACACTGGCGCTGAGCGTGCTAATAAGAGATGGTTCGTTACGGTCGGCCGGCAGAGAGACGGTGGACATGCTCGAGTACCTGACGGTGGACATCAAGGAGCCGTTCCTGCGCGCCGAGCTGGTGGAGCGGCTCGCCTCCATGCTCAACTTCAACCTGCAGCAGCTGTGCGGCAACAAGTGCAAGAACCTCAAGGTGACCGACAAACACGACATTAGCCACTTCTTCGTCTTCCCTAGCCAGTCAAACGTCCTCTTTTTCTGGATTCGCGCGCGTTTCCCGGCCGCGACCTACTCGACAAAAACGGTTATTGATGTTATTGATTAGTTAGTAGTAAATAGTTCATGTTATATATACATTTTGACGATTGACTGGTTAGGGGTTTATGGCGGCGCCTGGACCTGGCCCACTTGAGCAGGTCCTTTGAAGTTCCATTACGCCTGCACTAGCCACAGAATGTAACTTTCATGCATCCACCGAATGGCACGCGTCGATCGAAACGTAGCGCTCTAAGCAAATGCCACACACAAACATTCAGATGGATGGATGGATAAGCTCGCCTTTGTACACTATTTTTATTTACTTTTATTTCAACTAATTGTGTGCAATAAAGAAAATTAAATTATGAATTATGAAACATACAGATGGTGTTAGAGCGACACATCGAAAGCACCTCTTATCTTATCATCATCAATCATATGATTGTTGTTACCTGGTTCTTTGTAACAGTCTAATTCCAACAGATGTCGCCACTGTGTCAAACATCACTTCCCATACAATCCTACATCGCGTAATGCCTACCGTGTGTGTTGACAGGTGCGTCGTCCGGAGAAGTACGGCTGGGAGCCGCGGCGGCTGCTGAGTCAGCTCGTCAACATCTACCTGCACCTCGACACGCCGCAGTTCCACACCGCGCTCGCCGCTGACGAGGTATACTTCTTCTTTCTAATCGTTCCCTCATGGCTGAGGATCTTGGAGGAGGCTTGACCAAGAATCTCCAATTTGTTCTGTCCTGGGATGCATGTATTGCCTCGTGTAGGCCAAGCTGCAAGTATTCTTGCGTGTAGCTACACCAGCGTGCAAGCTTTCCCCTTGTTCTTATAGGTATGATACATTCATACACAATAGCTCGATACCACTGACAGGTACTGCCACTTGGAATTTGGTTGCGATTTTGTAATATCAACAGTCAAATAAGAGATTTCACTCGAGTCCTCCAAAAGCAGTTGCAGTCACAATCAAAGTGTCATAGATAATCGAGCGGTCTTCAGAAATAGAACAACAGCTACTGCAAGCAATCAAAATTCAAGAGAAACGCTCCCCGCTTTTTAACCTTATTTATTCCAATATACATGGCAAGGGTATAGTTTGCTACAATTTTCTTCTAGATTTTAATTCTCCAGCTTTATGTTTTCACTTTATTACGATTAATTTGATTGGTCGTTATGCCGTTACACTCCGTATGAAATGCATACGATACCGATTCTTATTTCTATCATATTCATAGCTCCGCAGTGGTACTGTCTTGCTCGAACGTCCAGTGCGAGTCCGAAGTAGAATTCAAACATGTATAAGTTTCGCATTCGCCAAAACGTTCCGAAAGCGTTTAAATGTTGTGGTTTCGTGTATTAATTTGATTGGTCGTTATGCCGTTACACTCCGTATGAAATGCATACGATACCGATTCTTATTTCTATCATATTCATAGCTCCGCAGTGGTACTGTCTTGCTCGAACGTCCAGTGCGAGTCCGAAGTAGAATTCAAACATGTATAAGTTTCGCATTCGCCAAAACGTTCCGAAAGCGTTTAAATGTTGTGGTTTCGTGTATTGCAGCGTTCTTTCCGCAAGGAGTTGTTCGAGGTCGCGGCGATGCGGCTCGAGAAGTGGTCCATCAAGACTCCCTCCGAGATCCAGCGGTTCAAGGCCATCGCTGAGAACTCCTACCAGATTGTCGGTAAGTGGCACATTTGGCTAATCAATTCTAATTTTGAAATAGAGTTCATGTTCAGTCCCCTATCCGTTTGCTGAGCAGTCCTTAATTCCAGGAGCTTCAATCTCGACTAGCTCGCCCGTCCAAAGTACACGGCCCGCGATTTTCAACATACCCACATCGAGATTTTCAAAACCTATGAATAAACGGACAAAAGATCTTGATCTTTTGTGGACGTTGGACGTATGAGTACTCTCTTAATGAGCATTAATGTCCCTTAGAAAGGATCGCCGTAAAATTACAGGAGCGGTGCAGCGACCGCTGATTGGTTGCATAGTTACAGAAAGAGTGGTCATGCGGGGCTACCATGAGGCACACCACTCATCTCAGTCGCGCAAATAAATGTCAAATTTCGCGACTCAATGACGTTTCTCCATACTTG
The DNA here is from genome assembly GCA_963457715.1 of Argyresthia albistria. Classification (NCBI taxonomy): domain Eukaryota; kingdom Metazoa; phylum Arthropoda; class Insecta; order Lepidoptera; family Argyresthiidae; genus Argyresthia; species Argyresthia albistria. The sequence continues at coordinate 8,572,714 of OY735268.1, read as the reverse complement.
CGAGCATTGATTTTAACATTAAGTTGCGACAAAATGCGCGACTGAGGTGAGTGGCGTGACTTATGGTAGCCCTGCAGATAATTGCTTTTGTTACTAGTTTTTTTTGTTGCAGTGTCGAACCAGCAGAAGAGCGACGAGTTCGCGGACGCGCCGGAGGAGTTCCGCGACCCGCTCATGGACACGCTCATGTCCGACCCCGTTCTGCTGCCCTCGGGACAGGTAACTAACTAACAAACAACATCACGAGTTCCGCGACCCGCTCATGGACACGCTCATGTCCTGCTGCCCTCGGGACAGGTAACTAACAAACAAACACATCACGAGTTCCGCGACCCGCTAATGGACACGCTCATGTCCGACCCCGTCCTGCTGCCCTCGGGACAGGTAACAAACAAACACATCACGAGTTCCGCGACCCGCTCATGGGCACGCTCATGTCCGACCCCGTCCTGCTGCCCTCGGGACAGGTAACAAACAAACACATCACGAGTTCCGCGACCCGCTCATGGGCACGCTCATGTCCGACCCCGTCCTGCTGCCTTCGGGACAGGTAACTAACAAACAAACAAACAAACAAACACATCACGAGTTCCGCGACCCGCTCATGGACACGCTCATGTCCGACCCCGTCGTGCTGCCCTCGGGACAGGTAACTAACAAACAAACAGACAGACAAACACATCACGAGTTCCACTAAAAGGTCAAGAACACGACTAAAAACCTGAGGCGAAACGTTGCCCCAGGAAAAGCTTGTTGTGACTTCAAGATGTCTTGCTGTTTCACATAGGTTTATTATACTCCACTAATGAGAGTTATCTATTGCTTAATTACCTCGAGACACCTTCAGAAAGAGCTATACAGCTGTATAGCTTTGTCCCACTCCTTCACCCGTATACTATGCACCTTGCACAGCAGTTTTTCATTGGTAGTGTGTTTGTGACTTTCTAATCTGTGCTACAATACAAGCCCCTGGTTGTTTGACACCTGAGCGAGCTCTCATCCATCTCTCTCTCTCTCGCCCCTGTACGCGTCTCTGTGGTACCCATCCGCTTACTCCTTCAAGCGATGCTCAGGTGCCAAGAAACTACGGCGCGTGCTGCAAACCTTTTAACAGCAGCAGTAGCAACAGTTTATTAGCATGCCGAGCGCGGCTTTTGTCGCGAGAGTGAGGGACAGAGCTACATATAGCGCATAGCTCTGTCTCTCACTTTACCGCGACAAAACCCGCACCGCGCCGGTCATGCTACTGGTGCAGGCGTTTTGTGTTAAAAATGGTATTTCATTTAAAGTTTATTATTTTTCCGTTGCAGATAATGGACCGCTCAGTCATTTTGCGTCACCTGCTCAACAGCAGCACCGACCCCTTCAACCGGCAGCCGCTCAATGAACAGCAGCTGCGTCCAGGTTAGTGTATAGAGTGTTAGAAAAGATTTTCCAACTTTTTCACCGTGATTTTCAACCGACTTCAAAAAAAGGAGGAGGTTCTCAATTCGACCCGTATGTTTAATTTTTCTATTTTTGTTACGCGATAACTCCGCCAATTATGAACCGATTTGAACAAATCTTTTTTCGGCGTATAGGTAATACCTCAAGGGTGGTCCCATTTAAATTTAATAATAAAAAAAACAACCCCCAAGGGTGGAAAATTGAGGATGAACTTTTTTATACGCAATATCTCCGCCGATTATAAACCAATTTGAACGATTATTTTTTTGTTGAATAGGTATTATCAAAAGGGTGGTTTCATGCGAATTTGAAGAAAATAATTCCCCAAGGGGGGGGGGATAAGGGGTTACAGTTTGTATTAAACTCAATCTAATCAAATAGGGTTTGTGGAAGTCGGTTTTTTCTAAAGTTTACTTTTTGTTTCAATTATTCTTCAGATAAAAAGCCTCAATTGTTTAGTTTGTTGCCATCCTGGTCCAAGTGGAACACAAGTGACTAATGCCCGATTTCACCAACAGTTAGGGGTCAATTAGATGTTTTTCTTAGCTGTCTAGCGACTGTTTCGGAGGGCGGCCTCTTAAATTTAGGGGGTCCCGTAGCAGCGTTGAAGAATTTAGGTCAAAGCGAAACAACCGGTAGAAGGCCCCTGAAAGGAAATAAAGTGTTCCTAAAGATAGGAATTGTTGGTGAAATCGGCCATAAGCGTGATAACTAAGCTTCGCGAAGTAGTGCAATTTCGGTTCTTTCCTGAAAAAAAAACGTTACAAGTATTTTTCAGGGTTCCATACCCAAAGGGTAAATAAATTAAAAGTAAAAAAACATTTTTAAACAAAGCTTTTATTTAATGCCCTAAAAAGAAGAAAATAAAATTTCAATTCAATCAAATGCGTCATTTTATTACATTACACAATTTATACGATATAAAAGCTTGTTGCGGGATTTATCTTCAAGTCTGTGCAAATAGGTGCCTACCCACCTAATTAAGTCTAAACAAGTAAATCTCGCAACAAGCTTTTATATCGTATAAATTGTGTAATGTAATAAAATGACGCATTTGATTGAATTGAAATTTTATTTTCTTCTTTTTAGGGCATTAAATAAAAGCTTTGTTTAAAAATGTTTTTTTACTTTTAATTTATTTTTAACTTTTTAGTCTCAGCATCAGCTCAGCTCCATGTCATAAAAAATATTCTAGGACTAAAGTATTCGTCAAGACGAATCGAACGAGCCCAAATTCGACGGGCTTGCGATGTTTTATGACAGAGTTCCCATGACCGTCTTCCGTCTCCAGCATCAGATCAGCTCCATGTCATAAAAAAATATTCTAGGACCAAAGTATTCGTCAAGACGAATCGAATGAGCCCAAATTCGACGGGCTTGCGATGTTTTATGACAGAGTTCCCATGACCGTCTTCCGTCTCCAGCATCAGATCAGCTCCATGTCATAAAAAAATATTCTAGGACCAAAGTATTCGTCAAGACGAATCGAACGAGCCCAAATTCGACGGGCTTGCGATGTTTTATGACAGAGTTCCCATGACCGTCTTCCGTCTCCAGCATCAGATCAGCTCCATGTCATAAAAAAATATTCTAGGACCAAAGTATTCGTCAAGACGAATCGAACGAGCCCAAATTCGACGGGCTTGTGATGTTTTATGACAGAGTTCCCATGACCGTCTTCCGTCTCCATCATCAGATCAGCTTTAAGTCAGAAATATATTGCATTGTCATCCGACTTATACACGTATGCGAAATTTCAGCTCAATCGGATAACGGGAAGTGGGTCAAATTCAAGCCGACATTTTTGACGCGAACCGTGATACCCACAAACAAACAAACAAACAAACATACATACAGTGCAAGTTTAATAAAAGCTTTTAAAAAGGGACCCTATTAATAAGACTGCTGTTCGTCCGTCCCGTTTGGCACCCTTCGGGTACGGAACCCTAAAAACAGAATAAAATATATATTTAAGGGGGCTCCCATACAACAGACATGATTTTTTTGCCGTTTTTAGGGTTCCGTACCCGAAGGGTGCCAAACGAGACCCTATTACTGAGACTTCGCTGTCCGTCTGTCTGTCACCAGGCTGTATCTCGTGAACCGTGATAGCTAGACAGTTGAAATTTTCACAGATGATGTATTTCTGTTGCCGCTATAACAACAAATACTAAAAATCAAAATAAATTGAATATTAAGGGGGGCTCCCATACAACTAACGTGATTTTTTTGCGTTTTTTATACATAATGGTACGGAACCCTTCGTGTGCGAGTCGGACTCGCACTTGGCCTTTTTTATTACTTGTGCACATGAGTCATTGTCGTCAACTCCCGTTGAGCTGCTCTATCGGGTTACTTCATCGATACCTCATGAAGGCATTTGCTTATTTGTCAATTGATCTTAAAAATATGTATATTCCTGTTACCCGCAGCCACGGAGCTCAAGGAGCGCATCAGCAGATGGCAGAAAGAGAAAGCCTCCACGTCGCAGACGCCCTAAGGATAGCCAACACACAAGTCTGATGTATAAAACCCAATATAACGAAGACTATCTACTGGTCCCCAGTAGCTGGACCTATTGTCCACGAGCGTGAATGTGAGATTATACTAAGTACGCGATGCGCGATCGCTTATGTTCCGATGTTCTCTCCGTAAGAATTACACGCTATAGTTAGCCATCCATCTTAATCACTCGTGATTATATCAACTTCCTGATGGTTCCCTGAAATATGACATAAATATTGGAAGACGAAACATAAGCGCTCGACACAACGAACCAAGCAAGAGGCAACTATTATATTTGTGCATTTTATAGGCGACAATCTGGAATGTGTGCAAGATTTTAAATTGTCTCATTAGTGTAACTAATGTTTTATATAAGTCTATATATGATTGTATGGAATGTTCAAAAGACTTTATTTTTTGTGCAAAACAAAATGGTGGAAAAATGAATTTGATTTATACAATTTATTGATTTTATATTCGCTTAGTGATATGTTTTAACATAGAAATATTTTCGTTATAATATCACACTTTGATTTCACTTATACTCGTATGTATATCAATGTGATTTTGTTCCTTTAATATCTTAGTTATTACCATTGCATAATCAACATCGCTTGATAATGTTCTCTAAAGTTTGGTAGAAATCTAGAGTTCATATAAGTACTAGCTTTTATCTACATCGAAATTTGTGTCCCAACCTCCTAGAGTCCTGCATTCCTGTAGCTCGTTTGTCCCGCCATCAACACCTACATTGTACATTTATTTCGTCATGACCCTACACATATCATGTATATGTAGTTCACATTATAACTGCCTAGTATTGAAATGGATAGATAAATAATGAGAATGTTTTATAATGACAACAGAATTCTAAATGAGAGTAGTCCCATTTATTTGACTATCCCATTCAAGACAAAGCTATTGTATATTTCATTGAATGTATTCCATGGCACTTGGTCTCATTTTGTATTATAATTTGTGACTTGTATTCATTATAAAGCTCTCCTTATGTTGATCATCAATAAATATAAACAAATTATATTTAATGTCTTTTATTATGTCTTTAGCTATCAAGGCAAAACCATTGAATTATTTTCGTTAAAGTATAACTGGCATCCTACACTCAACATCACTCTCCATCACTTTCAACTAATAAATATTACAACATAATTCTTCATATATATTTTAATAATATTAAATAACAAACTGATACTTTTATATAATTATTGTCAAAATAACTATGTACATCAGATAAACATTTCTCATGGGCACTGGAGTATTTTAAATTGTGTTATTCTTAGCCATCTTTAGCCTCATACTGTATCTAAATAGCAATCCTGCACACAAAATGTAAACATAACATTTTCGGTTTACAGGTCATCAGATTAGAATCTTTGTTTTATGCACATGAAAACATGCTCATACTTATTTATGTAATTCAAATGGATATTATCACAAATACAAATCTCTGTGCTTGCTTACGTAACATCCTGTCTAACACGAAGAAATGACCTTCCTAATAAAATCCTAAACTGACCTCTAGTTTAATTTAGAAAAGATATGTCTGAAGTTCAGCAGTAAATACTTATCTAGTTACAACAATGACATGGTGGATCTATCTATCTTTATCGTTTTTACTGGCACAAGATAATCTTTTACAGCATTCATAATGTCTGCTTTGCAAATTTTTTGAAATATAAGAAAATACAATATAATTTACAAAATCATGCTAAACATAATAAATGCAACCATAGCAATAGCAACTTTTTTATTATCCTTGGAGGTGAGAGGCAGTGTGACTAATTCCAATATCAAAAGTCCACTTCCAAAGACACTTTGGTATCACATACCTTACTTATTTCTAAATTCACTGATGCATTTTCTATCTTATAAGAAAAGGTAATCTATGAGCAAACAGACAAGAAATGACATACAACATGGCAAAGTAGAAATTCAGTCGGGCAGTTTGGCGGGGTACATATCTCATTGACTCCACCCTTCTGAACATTCTCTCAATGGTAAAAGCTCTTGGGAGAGTCAGCATTGGAAGCAAGAACCACATGGAGCACCGCACAGATGCAACAACAAACATTATGTAAGGAGTAAAAAGTAAAAAAGCATAAAGTACAAAAGATGCAGTTCTTCCAATCAATATAGCCAGAGTTACAATCTCAGCTTTACAGTCTATCTCCAGATCTCGTGTGTTGTTACTGTGCAAGATAGCCTCAGTGTTGAGAGCTAATGGTATGGCATAGTAAATGATGGGCCAATCCACTCGACCAGTTTGAGCTAAAAATGCAAAGACCACTGACACAGGCCCGAAAATGACTAGAACAACAATATCACCTAAAGCAATATATTTTAAACCAATACCTCCTGTGTAGAGAAAGGAAGATGATAGGCCACCAAAGTATACTAATGCTAAATGTTCCATACGTGCTGGCGACAGCACAACTAAAGGCACAAAAAATGCACAACCAGCTAAATATAGCAACGCACCAAGAGACACCACTTCATCAATACTTAATATATGATCTACTAGAGTTCTATCATCCGACTTTCGGTTGTCTATACCTTTGACAAAGTCGAAATAAGTGTTGACGACGTTCCCCGCGCCGTGGACGGGGATGATGGTGCACAGTGTGAGGAGGAGCGTGAGCCAGCTGAAGCCGTGCTCGCCGGGCAGGCGGTAGGCGAGCGCGGCGCCCAGCAGCGTGGGCAGGAAGCTCGCGGAGAGCGACCAGGGCCGCAGCGCCAGCACGTACGTCCTCACCTTCATCAGCGGGTTCCTGGCCACCGGCTTCTCCTGCGGCTGCTCCAACAGGTTCCCCTCCACGGCGGTGATCTCGCCGTCCTCCTTGGTTTCGCTGCTCATCGTAGAAGCAGAATTCTCCAGCTTGCAAACAGTACCGTTACTCCAACTCGGACGAGGTGAGTTGTAGTTAGATGTTTTTCATGTTTGGAATGCTCGAGGGAATACTGCTGGTGTAAATAGTTAGATAGAGCCACAGAAGAGAAAATAGATAGAGCCCTAACAATTAATTAATATTCACAAAAAATTATGCACAAATTGTAAATCCAAACAAAAAAGTCGTTTCGTTTCTTTTTCGTTCACAGTTTCTTTCTTTCTTCACACAAACACTCAAACACATCACCTATGGGTCGCGTTCCGTGACATCGCGTGACAGCGCCATAATCGATTACAGAGTCTACGATGCCATCATTTTGTATCGCGAAAACTGACTCGGAACTGCTCGGAACGGCTTCGTAAACGCTGTAATCGATTTTGGCGTAATTCGGAACAGGGGGCACATCATACAGTTATTGTTCTGAGATCTGAGATGCACACCAACAACACCATCGCACAAACAAAACAAGTTTAGACCAACCAAACCAACACAAGGATCGCGTTCCGTGACATCTCCGTCAGCGCCATAATCGATTACAGCGTCTACGAATTCTATGATGCCACCGTTTTGTATCGCCAAAACAAAACTGACTCGGAACCTGAGCTCGGAACGGCTAGCTTCGTAGCGCTGTAATCAATTTTGACGTGACTCGGAACAGGGGGAAGTTCACACAACCCGACACAACCACACACACAACACACCTATCCAATCTATCCATCCTCCCTTCGAGGGCTTCGAGCAAGACGGTAGGGAGGCGCCTTGCTATATGTATTGGGCCTATTAGACTACGCTGTCGGCAGGGCCCTGTCTGACTCAATGTCTCTTTCTAGTGGTTCCATCAGAGTGAGACGTCTATACAAATCGTGCCCTGCCGACAGCGTAATGTAATAGGTAAGCGCTTATTATCACCATTCTCCAGTCAAAAAGTTCTGGATTTTTTTGCGGGGGGAAATTTGCACACAAATGCGGCTCCGCACACCTACATACAAAAATAAAACTGTAATGACTACACCAACACTTAGAAAAAGAAACAATACATCCACAAAACTTGCACTCATCGATCTATTTTTGTGTACGGACGAGTCACAACTCACACATTGACAAGTTTTCGACGTCAATAGGGCTTGACGCAACTGGTGATACGGCAATATCGATAAATTTCGGAATTCATCGTACTAAGAAGGAAGGGGTATGAAATGAAAAGAATTGAAACATAACTTTTAAATACTTGTAGTTTTAATTAGTAAAAACGTAACTTAAATTTCGATCACGAAACAGGCTAGGCCAGCCACTGCTTGAACTATACTGTTGATCTCGGTATTCGGTATTCTCGAGCTCGGTATTAATTTTGGTATTACGTTCTCCAATAATCTTCTCCTGTTATTCTCAAGGACTTGAAAATCGGATGTCTGGAAATGTGTTGAACAGATCACACTCATCCTCTTGGGATCCCAGGTTCGCAAAATGTTGTTGTTCCCAATTGTTGCAAAATTTCTTCCATGCATTTCGTAATTCGGGATCTTTAGAAGCTGTAATGTAAACACAAAAAGTGGGTTAAAAATTAATAAAAATGAAAATATTTCTTCCTTATCAATGATAGCCAAGTAACTTTACGGGTTTCCAAAACAATAATATACAATTCAGGCTAATTGTATATAGTGAAAATACCTACGCAGATGGACAAAATTATTAGTATTATTACTAACTACCGTACAAACGCAAGATACTGGGCTATAAAATTGGCTACTGTGGTTGTATTCAGGCGGGCGGGAGATATAGTAGGTATTGTTGAACTTGTAACAGTCCTAATAGGACCCATTAATAAAAACGTGCAAAGCACAACCTATAATAATATCATTAGTTAGTTTAAAAAATAATAAATTATAACCAATAATGATTGCGCCGGGAGCTCGGTTAGTTGGTTTTGTATGTAAAATTGGCCGGGACAGACAATAAGATAATAATATTGAAAAGGGAAGGGACTCACGTGGTATGATCTCCAGATTTCCAAGATTTTGCTTGAATAACAATCCGTGTACGAAATAGTGTACTTAACAACACAATTTACTTGTTTTGCTCATTAATAAATCAATAAATGTCTCAGCACGCGCGCGTGATCACCCAAGGTTCGTAGCCATCTTGCTGTTTTCTTTTCTTCATTTTACGGGGTTCTCACATCCCACCAAGGAGATAGGTAACTTCCTGGTGTACTCGGTGCGAAGCATATCTATACTTTCTGGCTGTGAACACCACGGCGACGATGTGGAAGGACATACATAGTGGTCCAGCATAATCGATTCCAGTGTGATGAAACGGCTTGATAGACTCCTGAACTCTACACGCGGGAAGATCGGCCATTTGTGGGCATTCATTACGCGGTTTGTGTCGAAAGCAAATATTGCATTTATGGATATGCTGTCGAACTATATTACGGGCAGATAGAATCCAGTACTTCTGCCTCAACAATTAGTTATTAGTAGTAAAATCATGATAGTAATTAGTCACTCGTGATTTTATTACGCCACCCACCCACCGCCCAAATTTATCGATACTATTATCGCAAAGGTAACATCTCTAAGATTTTCATCGGCAAGAAGTTGGATTTGTTGCTCAACAGATCCGAGTTTTGTACGGGCGAGTCACGGACCCCGGAGTCGATGTTGTTATAGAAATCCGACAATAATTTTACGATAAAATATACGAATTTGGTGTCTTAATCTAATTAAATAGCAATAAAACGATATAATTTTACTTACATGTGAAATTTAACACCATCTTTTTGTAAGTTTGACGTCCCAAACTTCTTTTTGCAGCAAAAAACAGAGAAATTCGGCATTTAAGTGTAGGCAACGTTCACTCGCGCGACTTGACTCGGTCTAGTTGGAAATCCGTGCGACAACTAGTTTTATTAAACGCATATGCCCAGCTGGGCTTGTACTTTGGCAGAGGGGAAATAGTGCGAATGGCTACTCCCTTTCCGTAGGAAAGGCCGCGTTCCTCCAAGCATCCTCCCCATGTGCGTGTGCACACTGAGGTATGCACATATAGGTCGCGTTCCGTGACATCGCCATAATCGATTACTACAGCGTCAACGATGCCATCGTTTTGTATCGCCAAAAGCCCAAAACTGATGCGGAACGGCTTCGTAGACGATTAAAAGGCAAGTAAGTTCATCATCATGAGTGCACTAAGAAAGGATTTTTGAAAATTCACACCCTGAGGGAGTGTAACGGCAGTCTAAAGTTTGTATAGGTAAACAAGATTTATTTTATTTGAAACTTGACAGAATACAGCTAACGAAAAATGTGTGAACAAATGTTTCAGGTTTTTTTCAAAATTTAACCCCTGAAAAGGGGAAATGTGGTGACAAAGTCTGAAAATCAACATGGGTATCGTTGGTATGGGTCGCCGATTACGAAAACAAAAACGATTTTCATACCGAACTTTGAGGACATGGAATACCATTTATTCATCATTGATTAGTTGTATTATAGCTTAGGTACCTACTTATAATTGGAAATTAAAGCAACGCATATCGTTACTGTCGGAATTTCAACCATTAAGAGGGCTAAAGAATAATTGAAACAAAAAGTAAACTTTAGATAATTGAAACAAAAAGTAAACTTTAGAAAAAAAATACGCGTGTAGCACCGTACACGTGTTAGAAGTAAAACAGTATAGGTGTATAGTATAAGCTACAGTAGTCTGTAGCTTATACTATACACCTATACCTACCTATACTAAAAGAGATTTAAATTTCCAATTTTGAGATCCAATCTCTGCTTCAAGTTACTTTTAAGTTTCAGACGTCCGATTATTTGAAATTATTTTATACTTGTACTTACTTTTAATACGTCATGTCATTTATTTCCTACCATTCCTTATCTACAATTTGTCGCGCTCGTGGTGATATACTTAACTCATTCAATAGTGTCACTACTATTTGCATCTCGCTCAGATTATATACCATCTGACGTCACGTCTTTAAGCCGTCTCGCTCAAATGTATGCATTGCTTTGCTTGTTTTAGAAATCCATATCGACCCGTGTGACATTGATGAAACTCTTTTCTTACAAACTGTATGGATCGCATCGCACAGCTGTCAAACATAAGTTCCGGTTCCAACAAAGAGGTTGAACGAAATAGTTTGAGTCATGCTAGTTATTGTTCTGAGGTCCCAGCCAGCGGCGGCGGCGGCGGCGGCGGCGCCATCTTGGCCATACCGGAAATCAAGAACTCGTGGAAGAATGCTTAAAATAATTTTTATTTGTTAACGTTTCATCAGGTTTTTCTCTCACTAATTAACATTCTTTATTGTACGAATGTATTATTATCTTATCTGATTAGTTAAAAACCGTATTGAAAATAGTTGCGGTTTTAAACGTCTTCAGCCGACCCTGACGTCACCGATTCCAATTTCCGTTACATTTCTTAGCCACTCGTGATAGCACCCGGCTAGTAGCAATTGAAAAGCAAATATATGAATAACCCACAGTTGAGAGGTTAAATAAATTTTACCCCCGTGCCCTAAGAAGTTTTACTTCAAAAACATCCGGATGAATAGTAAACCTCCTCCTTTGGGAAGTCGGTTAAAAAGAAATAAAAGGTCAATGCAACCATGCAACCTATTGATATGTTTTACATTTTCCTTCGGGAGCAATTAATCAAAATTGTTCAACAGCAATGTAGCGTGTTTATTGAATTTATTATAATTAGTTTTATTAGATATTTATTTGCTGATTTGTTCAAAGTTCCCAACTTACATAAAAGATATTTTAATTGCTGTCCCAAGTTAACTGGTAATAGGATTGGTTTGTCCCAAGTTAGATTTTTAATAAATCTAGAAAATAGAATTTTGCTAATAAAATGTCTTAATTCTTGTACTCTCCGGAATTCATTTAATTAATCATCATTTTTTGTACAAGTTTTTGTTTTTTTCGTTGATTCATTTTCAATAAGGAGATTTTTAACAATTTGTACCGTTTTTGAGAATTTATTAGAATCGCGTTGACACTGGTGTATATTTTTTTTAGTTTCTTTTTGTCCTAAGTTATTTTAGAGAACTGGTTTCTTGAGACAAGTATGAGGATACTGTGTCGTCCCAAGAATCCACAGGTCCAGGGGTAACTTGGGCTTGGGACAGCAACAAAAAAAACTTTAAATGATTTCATCATAACAACAATACTCAGGCCGTAATAAACATGCGACTAACATATATCTTTAATTGGCTTAGGGGTATTGTCCAATTAAAACACTTAAAAGAATGGTCTAATTTTCAAAATGTCCCAAGTATCCACGTTTTACGGAACTACAAACATAATAAAAAAGTATTATTAATAACCTAACAGAAATCGTAGTTAATCATAATCATACATTAATTGTCCCAGTAACAGCTATAGCAGCCCCACGAGCTGCGTCTCCTCCCGATGTGAACTCGAGAGGACGACTGTAGTAATGTTCCACAGCTCTTTGTAATACAGCATTTCTTGACAAACCCGACCCATTCCCAACTATCCTTTTAATATTAGCTTTTTGAAGTATTTCCTTAGGCATCATGGAATGTAAGTTCTGTATTAAACTGTCACATAAAGATCGAAAAACAGATCCGAGATTAATATTTGATAGGTCAATATTCTCAACGGATGCTTTTGCCGTTGGTGAATGCCTTTCACCTAAAAGAAGAGGACTTATTTGCATAGTTGAGTCTTGTGAGGCCTCTAAGCCAAGAGCTATTAGCTTTTCGAACACTTTTGATTGAGGGATTGGGAACCCAAATTCGAGCATCCACTGTTGTAACATCTTTACAAAAGTGGCAAGAACGTTTCCCCCATTCAGAGATGCTGCAACCACTACATAAGTGTTATTGAAATATGGAAGATGCTCTACAGTACTGCATCCCAAATCAGAAATAGTGTCTGTAATTATAGCAAGTTGTGCAGATGTTGAAATATTTAAAACAGCGTCTTGTCTATTGTGTAGCGTTGCTAATGTAGAGCACTGTAGGTCCCCCAATGCTGCTCCAACAGGCGTACCCTCAGGTATGCCGTTCCAAGTAGAGCTCAATTTCCCAGCAAAACCTCCACTTTTTATGACGGTGGGTAACAGATTGATAGGAAAATCGAAATTTTGTAGTATATCCATATTCCACTCTCGTTTTTCGGTGTTATAATATCCCCAACTGGCTGCGTTTTGTTCCGAGGTTACTGGTTTGTTTAAATCACAAAGCATGGCTACCACATAATCTTGAACTGTAGCGGAACAGTTATAGTTCTTTAGCTTTTCAGGCTTATGCTTCAGCATCCATAACAATGTAGCACAACCATACCCAGAGAAACATTTCAAGTGGGAATCAGGCTTTGGTAATGTTTCAAGAAAGTCTGGTTTGCATCTTGTATCTTGCCAAGTATATAAAGCTGACATATTTTCCCTCATCGCCTCAAACCTCATCACAACACCATCTTTCTCTATTTTCTCCCAAGCCCTGTAACAAGCAATACCTTTATTAAATATATGGACTTACCTATATTTTCCTTAAGCAAATGAGATAATAATATTATTATTCGTAGTAGTCTGGCTAGGCATACCTAGATGAACATCGCAAAACGCGGCAAATAAGATATTCGAGATGACCTTTGATTAGATACATACATACGCATATTTTAAGTACCTAATTGCATTGGCAAGTAATTTATGACTCAGGTACCTTTTTTCTCCGTCTTTCCACAAAACAACTCCATGCATTTGTCCGCATACTCCAATTTTGACTACATGCCTCAAAAGATCTCTAGGAAGACGGGAGACGCAATAATGTACAGCTGATACTATTTTCGGAACATCTTGTTTATTCCCTTCAATTCCCTGATCACTGGGAATATTTGCTGCTGTATCCTTATTTTGTTTCGCAATTATTTCATGCGTTTCCGGATCAAAAACACAAACTTTCACTGAGGTGGTCCCAATGTCCATACCCAAAATATATTGTTTCTCGGTCATGTTTTACTTTGCTCACAATACGACACCAGACTGGCAAGTTTATGAAATCACAAATCTTCGGATAGTCTTTTTACTTTACACGGTACGGCAAAACTAGCCAGGCCCGTTTCTCGCTTATTGTTGAACGGATAAACCACATAAGATTTAGATAATTTTAGATTGACTTGTCTTCCACTTGTCGGCAGTCAGACATCTGTCTGTCTGTATTTTAACAATACAAGCGACACAATCGTCCGTCCGCAGCCGAGTAAAGTGGAAACTGGGTTACGTAAAACAGGCGCGATTCAATTTATAGTCTTATCTTTTTGGCTGAACATTTTAACGTCCTCCAGTTCTCATTTATTATTTTACAAAATATTATAGAGTTTATTTGTATTGGCAATTGAAACGAAATTGAAAATACTGTAGTAAAAATATCTACTAACTACCTACGCACCTATACCAACTGTAGATAGATAGATACCCTAGCATCAATAAGAATATTATATCGATAAAATATATCACTTTATAATGCAATAATATGTATATTTTTGAGTTATTGAGGTACCTATTATTGAAACTTCACTAACATCAAGTACTATTATCCTTTCTGTGCTAACATATCAAGCATGAAATTCCATAAACTCAGGTAGGTACCTACTGTAATAGTGTGCACTATCTTTAATCTGGCACGCTGTGCATGTGTGTGAGTGCACGTGCACTGCGACAGCGATGTGTGTTTGGTTTCATGTTGATTTCGTTAAAATGAAAGCATTACTGTGGTGCAGAGTATCATAATCATATCATAATCATAGGTAATTAAAATATAATAAACATACTTATTCTTCCTTAGCCCTGTAATTTCAAATATCTGTTACATGTATGATTTCCTAGAAATATCATTTCTCAAAATAGAAAAAGTCAAGTTGTTAACTTGTTAAGCTAACGCTACTTCTCTCGCCTTTGATATTTTTTAGAACTTATTTACATCAATTTATTTCAGGCACAAAATCCATACCTATAGTATACAAGGTGTAAATGAATTGACGCAAATGAGAAACTTCTTTGTTATGGACACTGGACATCATTCTGAGCAACTTTTATTATGAAACCGATTTGATCAGAGCAACTTTATTTTTCACTTCCACTCAGGCCAAAATGTACTGGAAAATGAAAAATAAAGTTGCTCAAATCGGTTTCATAATGAAAGTAGCTCAGAATGATGTCTCTAACAAATTAGTTTCTCATTTTGCGTTAATTCATCTACACGTTGTATAGTATTATCTTGCTCTACTACATATAATAATAAAGTGTGAATCAAAAAATTTAAGAGGGTCCAAATTTATCGAAAAAAAAAATACGCGTGTAGCACCGTACACGTGTTAGAAGTAAAACTTCTGTAGCTAGATCATTAAGTGGTACCTATACTATACACCTATACCTACCTATACTAAAAGAGATTTAAATTTCCAATTTTGAGATCCAATCTCTGCTTCAAGTTACTTTTATGTTTCAGACGTCCGATTATTTGAAATTATTTTATACTTGTACTTACTTTTAATACGTCATGTCATTTATTTCCCACCATTCCTTATCTACAATTTGTTGCGCTCGTGGTGATATACTTAACTCATTCAATAGTGTCACTACTATTTGCATCTCGCTCAGATTATATACCATCTGACGTCACGTCTTTAAGCCGTCTCGCTCAAATGTATGCATTGCTTTGCTTGTCTCTGTGCCCAGTCCCTTTATTTAATTGATCGAGTACGTATTTTCAACTATTCCAAGTTAATGTGTACCTGCGGGGCTACCATAAGGCTTGCCACTCACCTCAGTCGCGCAGATAAATGACAAAGAAGATGGCTAAATCAATATATGGACGACTGCCCCAGACATGTACAAAGACTTCTCAACAGCCAATAGCATTTAAATATTCATTCATAAATTTAATTTACTGCGTCTGTATTTAGTTTGTAGAACTTGAAGAAAAAAAAAATTAAATATAGGTAAATAAGAGTTGTTACTCAATACTCCGTGATTCCAATATGATTCCGTGACCTTTGCCGTCGCTAAAAATAAGCACCATTTTGCAATAACAAGCAACATAACGCCATCTAGCCACTCCTCTGGAAACCTCCTGTTTTCAACAGTTTTGCTAGTTGGCAATTATGTTGCATGTTATTTTTCATCACATCTATTCAAAAAGATCTACTTTAGTCCCGGCAAACAGGGACTAAAGTAGGTCGTTTAGTCCCTAGGGACTAAAAGTAACTTTTTAATTTTGTTGCCAGTACAAAGGAAAAAAATGCTGTCACTAATCAGTTTCACTACCACTCAGGCTGACAAACCCAATTAAAAGAGAGATCGATTCTAAACGCCACCAATAAAAAAAAAAGTTTGTACTGAAATGCGTACTCGACACAGATTAGATAATCCGATCGACCGAATCGATTGACACCGATTGGTGACAACAGAGAAACAACCTTACAGAATTGATATCGAAACACGGACCAAATAATTTAAAAAGTTGTGGAAAATTTGTAAACAAAGCGCGCCAAATCTGAATGCTGTAATTATTTCAATTTCGTTTGCGGATATGAGTAAAGAATATGAGTGAAAGTGAGTGTCTAACTCCAGATGATAACAACAAACGCGAATGACAAATACAAGATCTGTTACCAATAAAATCACGAGGAATATAGGTATGTAAAAACTAGTGGTTATCTGAAGATGCTTTTTGAACCTATTTTCAAGATTTAGCCAATACTAAACAATCTTTAACTATGTGGAGGACATATTTGTAATTCGTAATTTCTTTATTGTACTAAGACAAGAATGACATACAGAAAACTTATAACAGATAACAAGAGATTTCTTCCAACAAACCATTACACACAACATATCACGACAATTGTGTAAATAAATATAGGGTCTAACAGAAAGGGGTGTACAAGCCGAAAGAAGGTTGTTAGGGACATCATTTTGAACAACTTTCACAATTGGACCGACTTGTCAGAGCAACTTTATTTTTCACTCCACCATACAGATCAGCTGAGCGCTAGGCCCGAAATGTACTGAGTTAAAAATAAAGTTGCTCTGATCAAGTCGATCCCATAGTGAAAGTTGTTCAGAATGATGTCCCTCTTTCCGCTTGTACACCCCTTTCTGTTACACCCTGTATAGGTACATGTATGTTATTTTATTGATTACTTACTACTTTTCTCATAGAGGGTGATGAAAAGTAGAGTGTCCACCTCAGGAGTAAAAACAATTTTTGGCTCGAGTGATGTACTTTGAATCCCTCGCTCCCTCAGGATTCTACTTTTGAGTCCCTCGTTACACTCGGGACTCAACTCTAGAATCCCTCGGTCGCTCAGGAGTCAAAAAACACTCTCGCCCTAAAAATAGTTCTTTACTCCCTTGGTAAACAATCTACTATTTAACGATGGCAAAAGTCACTAATCAATGGCGGAATCATAGAGTATGAAGTGACAACTCTTAATTATTTAATCATTTCCTTCAAGTTCTACAAACTAACTAAAGACGCAGTAATTTATGAGAGAATATTTAAATGCTATTAATTGGCTGTTGAGAAGTCTTTGTACATGTCTGGGGCAGTCATTTTGCCAAATTGCCAACTGCTTTCGCGTCTCAATGATGTTTCTCCATAAAATAGTGCGCATTCATTATGATATGACATTAAATTGTGACAAAATGCGTGGCTGGGGTGACTGGCGTGCCTTATGCTACCCCCGCTAACCTATACATACCTACTTTGCTAGGATTTTTTAGGGTTACTTCATCGCGAAGCGATGACGTAACTCTTATTTAATTTTATTCTTGACATTTCCTTAGTCCGCCATACGACATACCTCGATTTTGATATTTTACTTCAATATCATTGACTGGCATGAAGCATTAACTTTAAAATTACAAAAGCTTATTAAAATCAAAATCGTATAATTTCAACAGTTATAACAACAATTCAACTTTAAAATAGATATGTATTACAAAAATTACATACAAACAAATAAGCGAAACAATAAGCCATTAAACTTATGGCTCTGTAAGCTGTAGACCTCGCTTTGGCCGTTTACTACAGATAAACATTAAATAGGTAGGTATAACACGTACTTAGTAGCTAAACTGCTAATTTGTGACTTAACCTGCACTATATAATAAAAAGTGGCTTTAGAACAGTTCTAGGTACCTACTTATTGTTTTCAAGAAGTCTTAATGCAGCCATCCATCACATCGGAATTTGCTTGAAAACTAAATATCACATTTGGATGATTCTAAGTGACTTTATGCGATTACTAGCTGCCCGTTGCGCGACTACGCAGCGCGTTTTAGGTACCTATTCCATAGTTACCGGCTACAAAACGATTCGTTCATCATTTTAGAAATCCATATCGACCCGTGTGACATTGATTAAACTCTTTTCTTACAAACTGTATGGATCGCATCGCACAACTGTCAAACATAAGTTCCGGTTCCAACAAAGAGGTTGAACGAAGTAGTTTTTGGTCACGTCACTGGTTTTGGCCATACCGGAAATCAAGAACTCGTGGAAGAATGCTTAAAATAATTTTTATTTGTTAACGTTTCATCAGGTTTTTCTCTCACTAATTAACATTCTTTATTGTACGAATGTATTATTATCTTATCTGATTAGTTAAAAACCGTATTGAAAATAGTTGCGGTTTTAAAAGTCTTCAGCCGACCCTGACGTCACCGATTCCAATTTCCGTTACATTTCTTAGCCACTCGTGATAGCACCCGGCTAGTAACAATTGAAAAGCAAATATATGAATAACCCACAGTTGAGAGGTTAAATAAATTTTACCCCCGTGCCCCAAGAAGTTTTACTTCAAAAACAAGATATAAAAATCTCGGCCCTTCAAATATTTTATTACAGTTATTTCAAGTTTTTTTTTCGCTGACTATGTACCAACCACGTACCAGCTTAAGAGATGGAAGGGTTTTTAAGGTATTAATTAAAGATAGTGATGCTGAAGGTGCTGAAGGATACGCGGCCAAGGACGCAATCGGTCGGCGATCTGCGTTTTACCCGTGATTCGTCAAATCAAGGCTCAAACTCGCCAGACGGCGAAACAAATACCGGAATCAACAACAACATTCCAGGACAACAATGGAAGACTGTTCAAAACAAAAAGCGAAACCTCCCCAGCCCAGAAGGCAAACAACCAAATAACAAACAGTCAAAACCAGATCCCTACTGGCTTAGTAAGCCTATCCAACTATCAAACAGCTTTTCTACGCTTCCGCAGGATGCACCTCCGCAAGTTGCCATACAAGACTCACAAGAAAATTACAAAACTCAAAAAGTGTCCAGACCACCACCAGTCTTCATCGATAAAGTCGGTAACATTGCTCCACTCATTGAACTACTGAACAAACATGCCAAAGATGAATACATCATAAAAATCCTGCGAGAGGATCGTGTGAAAATCCAACCTAAGACATCAGAGGCTTATTCAACAATAGTAAAAGAACTGGAAGTTAAAAAAACCGAATTTTATACATACAAACCAAAACAAGATAGATGCTACAAAGTGATCCTGAAAAATATTCACCCGTCCACCAAAACAGATGAAATAAAAGACGCTCTCTCTGATCTGGGACACATTGCTACAAACATCTGGAATATAAAGAGCATAGCCAACAAAAAGCCCCTTCCAATATTCGTGATAGAATTACAGCCTCATAATAACAACAAGGAAATCTACAAAGTAAACAGACTCCTCCACTGCTGTGTAAAAATTGAAGAACCAAGACCAAAGCGTGAAATTCCTCAGTGTGGAAATTGTCAAGAATATGGACACACTAAAGCATACTGCCACCGAAAGCCAAGATGCATCAAATGTGCTGGAAATCACACTTCAGCAGAATGCCCTAGAAAAGAGAGGCAAGATGATGTAAAATGTGTTCTCTGTTTCGGAAACCATCCCGCAAACTACAAAGGATGTAGAGTTTACAAAGAATTACAGAAAGAAAAATACCCAGCTCTGAGGAAACCAAAACCAATAGAAACGCAAACCACTGTTCCAGAAAATAAACAAACATTACCACCCACAATGGATGCGTCAAGTTTGCCCAAGCCAAACACTCAAAAACGGCTGTACAGCCAAGCAGCAAGGAACCAGGAAAGAGAAAACAACTCAGACCACCACCATAAAGAGGCTCAACCAGTCATTCCAAGAGATATGATTACAATGATGAACATGATCCTGGAACAACTTACTAATCTAACAAAACTAATAATGCAGATGTCAACTGTGATACAAAATTCAACCCTATCAATATAGTCCTCTGGAATGCCAACGGCCTGTCACAACACACTCTAGAAGTGAAAACATTTTTAAAAACTCATAATATTGATATCCTCTTAATCACTGAGACCCACGCTACCGACAAAAATCATTTCGATATTCCAAACTACAACTTCTACCAAACAATGCACCCAGATGGGACAGCACATGGAGGAAGTGCAATACTAATTAAATCAAATATCAAGCACTTCGAAATGCAGCCATATTGTACAGAAATATTCCAGGCCACTAACCTGGTAGTATGTGAATACCAAAGTTCACTGGTGATCTCGGCTGTCTACAGCCCCCCCAAGCATAAACCCAAAAAAGAGGATTATGTCCAACTCTTTTCTATTTACGGAGACAAATTCATTGCCGGAGGAGACTATAACGCCAAGCACACCTACTGGGGTTCAAGAATCACAACTACCAAAGGACGTCAAATGTACTTTGCACTGGACTCTTTAAAACTCAGCCCCATATCATCTGGTGAACCTACCTATTGGCCAACTGACAGAAATAAGATCCCAGATCTTATAGATTTCTATGTAACAAAAGGTGTTAAATCATACAAATTCACTTGCAAAACAATGCTGGAACTCTCCTCTGACCACTCACCAGTGCTTCTAAATCTTAACTCAAGAATGGAACATATATCAATACCATGCTTCCTCTGCAATCACAAGACGGACTGGGATCACTACAGAAGTCGAGTTAAAAATGATATCGATCTAAAAACACCTCTATCTAATGATATAGAAATTGAGAAAGCAGTAGAGCACTTTAACCATGTACTCCAGACAGGTGCATGGGATGCCACTCCTCTCGTTAAAAATAACAAAACTACCACCTGCTCCACATCTGCACAAGAACTTCTTAGCGAAAAACGTCAACTCAGGAAGTTATGGCAAACAAATAGATATCCTAGTGACAAGAAAAAGCTAAATGCCATTACTAAAAGGTTAAAATTGTTACTCGAGATAGAAAGTAACTCGGGAGTACAAAATTACCTCAGAAACTTAGATGGCACCGCTGCAACCAACTATTCATTATGGAAAGCCACAAAGAAGCTCAAGAGACCCCAGTTACACCAACCGCCTCTCCGCAAGCAGGATAATACATGGACCAGAGATGATGCACAGAAGGCTGATGTATTTGCTGACCACCTGGAAAAAGTATTCATGCCGCACCCTGATGATGGCTCTACCAAGCTGGACTATATTCGTGACACACTCGCGACTACTAATCAACTCGATATCCCACTTCATAAATGCTCAAGAGATGAAATCCGGACTGCAATCAAGAAAATGAAAAATCATAAAGCACCAGGGTATGACCTAATAACTGCTCTGCTACTCAAACAATTGCCAGATGAAGCCATCACCTTCCTCATGTATCTGCTTAATGCCATACTACAACGAACATACGTACCTAAACAATGGAAAGTAGCACAAATTATCATGATCTTAAAACCAGGAAAACCAGAAAATGATGTCAAGTCATACAGGCCTATAAGTCTCCTACCAGTAGCCTCAAAGTTATTAGAGATCCTGTTCCTGAAACGGCTCACTCCACAACTTATTGGAACAAACATAATTCCTGACCACCAATTCGGGTTCAGAAAAGGTCACAGCACCATTGAACAAGTACATAGACTTGTCGAAAAAATAAATGATACCTTTGAAAAAAAGAACTATTGTGCTGCAGTCTTCCTGGACATATCGCAGGCTTTTGATCGCGTCTGGCATCAAGGCCTACTAACTAAAATCAAGACATCTCTACCAAGTAGTTATTATCTGTTCCTGAACTCTTACCTAGAAGACAGACACTTCTTTGTCAAACAGCGAGATGAAATCACTAAGTTGCGACATATAAAAGCAGGAGTCCCACAGGGAAGTGTTCTGGGACCAATCCTATATCTGCTCTACACAGCGGACTTACCGCTGAACGAAGAAGTCCTTACGGGAACATTTGCGGACGATACAGCTATACTGGCAACAGACTCCTGTCCAAAAAATGCCTCGAACAAACTGCAGACTAGTCTTAACCAAATCTCTGTGTGGCTTAAAGACTGGAGAATTCTAGCTAACGGAACCAAATCAGTTCAAGTAACTTTTACTACACGTAAAGATACCTGTCCACCAGTAACGCTGAACAATGTGGAAGTACCTCAAGCGGAGTCCTGCAGATATCTAGGTATATACCTAGACAGACGCCTCACATGGAGAACCCACATATTCACCAAACGCAAAGCTCTAGGACAAAAACTACATAGTTTGTACTGGATGATGAATAAAAAATCACAAGTTTCCCTGGAAAGCAAACTACTTCTATACAAATGTGTCTTGAAGCCGATATGGACCTACGGCCTGCAACTTTGGGGAACAGCCGCCAAATCTAACATAGCAATTCTGCAAAGGTTCCAGTCAAAAACTCTGCGAATGATAGTTAATGCCCCGTGGTACATCACAAATGAGATCATCCACAAAGACTTGAGGATTCCCACAGTGCAGGAAGAAATCATATCCAGCCTTAAAAGATACAAAACTAGATTGGAAGAGCACCCAAATGTATTGGCTTCAAACCTGATGGCAGAGACATCAACATTTAAGAGACTAAAAAGAAAAGCTCCGCAAGACCTGATCTAGCCACATAAAATTAAAATAACCCAGGATGGGACACTGGTTCCATGCCTACAAGTCTGTCCATATTTAACAAAACAAAACTACTGATAAATGTCCCAGATGACAGATCGCAGTAAAAGTGGTGGTTAAAAAAATAAAAAATAAAAAATGTACCAACCACGTACCAGCTTAAGAGATGGAAGGGTTTTTAAGGTATTAATTAAAGATAGTGATGCTGAAGGTGCTGAAGGATAGGTTGTGCTGCCAGTATAAAATAGTCACTAAAAAGTATTACTTGAATTAAGGTTTCTTGGAGAAAAAAAAAAGTTAACGTATTTTAGTTAGAAACATTATTCTTATTGGTGTTTTTGAAAAGCTAATAAGATTTTAACACGTTCCGACGCGGTGCCTTACTAGCTCGACTACGTAGAAAAGCAGTAAAAATCTTCATAGAAATGACAATCCCTGTCATACCCGTACTTCCACCTTACAACATAAAAATGTATTTGCTAACAACAAAAATTTGACAGTTACGCACATGCCGATTGAAAACCCATCCATACGTAACGGTTATTGCCGTACTGTTTAGAGTGTTTTTACTGGTGTTTACGTATGTGCACTCGTCACTATCGACTCAACTGGCTGTTTGATTGACAGTACAGCTTTTATGTGTTTCTGTAGAATGCCGTGCCGCCGGTGGAATTGTTTTGTATGAAGCTTTCAAAGAAATGTTACGGAGGTAACCGTACTGATATCTAGAGAGAATTGAAAAATTACGGGCATCGCCGTACTGTCAACTCACAAGAAGTAAGAAAAATGGCATATGCCGTTACGGCGTGAACAGGATTTGCGGGATTTGCGCACGTCATAGACTAAGGATGAACGATTCAAAAATAAAGACAAAACTAACTAATCTCAAAATTAGATTTAAAAAAAAAACCATAACAAAAAACCCCTAGTTTTCTCAATCTGAAACTTGAGGGGGGAGATCCCCTATACCGCCCCTAGCCCTTCCGCACCACCACCCCCCAAATTCGTGCGTACAGTTTGGCAAGAAAGTCTAGAAATTAAATGATGGCAACATTCACAGACTACTGCGTGTTTTCTTTATTGCCATATTTGGATTGTCTATCAAAATACGCAATAGTGCTCTAATATGTCACTTATGTTGCCATTATTTATTTTCTAGACTTT
>OY735268.1:8495652-8548529 GCA_963457715.1 Argyresthia albistria | reverse complement strand
GACTTTCTTGCTAACCTGTACTTATTCAAAATATTAATCTCGATACTATCGATACTCGATAGTATTACAAATTTAGATACTTTCGATAGTCCTATCGAGCTATGGACCTGTTTTTCAAGGTCAACTACCGATAGCGAAACTGTCGATATTTAACATCACTGACTCACAGTTTAACGTTAGAAAACACGAAAACATGTCGCAGCGGACGCGGCTTAGTCCTATTATAAGAAACCCTAACAATGCGAGTACAACTCGCACTTGGCAGCTTATTTTTTAGGGTTCCGTACCCGAAGGGTGCCACACGGGACCCTGTTACTGAGACTTCGCTGTCCGTCTGTCCGTCCGTCCGTCCGTCCGTCCGTCCGTCCGTCCGTCCGTCTGTCACCAGGCTGTATCTCATGAACCGTGGTAGCTAGACAGTTGAAATTTTCACAGATGACGTATTTCTGTTGCCGCTATAACAAAAAATACTAAAAATCAAAAGAAATTTAATATTAAGGGGGGCTCCCATACAACAAACGTGATTTTTTTGCTCATTTTTGCTCGATATTGATAATGGTAGCAGGTAGACGCTTAAAATGTTCACAATATATTGAGTATATTATTTACTTAAAAAATAAATAATTAAATTAAAATTAAATTAATATTTAGGGGGGGCTCCCATACATTTTTTTTTGCGGTTTTTTATAGATAATGGCACGGAACCCTTCGTGCGCGAGTCCGACTCGCACTTGGCCGGTTATTTGAAAATTGCACTTGGACTACAGCGGCGCGACAGTTTTGCCCGTCATTCAATCAAACAAAGATACGAAAGAGATAGAGCGTGGAGAGAGGGGCGGGGGGCGTGAGGTACCGTCAGTTTTGCCTAGTTGCCCAACTTTTCCCCGCAGTTCCGCTGCAATGGAGTTCTGTTGCCGCGTAGTGCGGTTTGCTCCATATGTTTGCCATGAAATAATATTTTGCCGCGCCGTGTCGCGCAGTTCCGCTGCAGTGCAGTTCCTTCTATTATAGTGCGTTCGCACATTGAAATTGAAAAAATAAAAAAATTGGCACCCAAAACGGCCGACGCCGTTTTCCACCATTGCAACGTCTGTTGTCATTTTGTACTAAAATCCTGAGCTAAAATCATGTGACCATATCCGTCGTTGGAGCCTCAGAACAATGTTGGAGCTTCTGATTTTGACATTTGACATTCCTAATTTTGCAAAGATGTATGTAAGACATCGCGTTAAATATATTTTACGAATTCGTTTTTGAAGTAAAACTTCTTGGGGCACGGGGGTAAAATTTATTTAACCTCTCAACTGTGGGTTATTCATGTATTTGCTTTTCAATTGCTACTAGCCGGGTGCTATCACGAGTGGCTAAGAAATGTAACGGAAATTGGAATCGGTGACGTCAGGGTCGGCTGAAGACTTTTAAAACCGCAACTATTTTCAATACGGTTTTTAACTAATCAGATAAGATAATAATACATTCGTACAATAAAGAATGTTAATTAGTGAGAGAAAAACCTGATGAAACGTTAACAAATAAAAATTATTTTAAGCATTCTTCCACGAGTTCTTGATTTCCGGTATGGCCAAAGCCAGTGACGTGACCAAAAACTACTTCGTTCAACCTCTTTGTTGGAACCGGAACTTATGTTTGACAGTTGTGCGATGCGATCCATACAGTTTGTAAGAAAAGAGTCTCATCAATGTCACACGGGTCGATATGGATTTCTAAAATGATGAACGAATCGTTTTGTGGCCGGTAACTATGGAATAGGTACCTAAAACGCGCTGCGTAGTCGCGCAACGGGCAGCTAGTAATCGCATAAAGTCACTTAGAATCATCCAAATGTGATATTTAGTTTTCAAGCAAATTCCGATGTGATGGATGGCTGCATTGAGACTTCTTGAAAACAATAAGTAGGTACCTAGAACTGTTCTAAAGCCACTTTTTATTATATAGTGCAGTTCAAGTCACAAATTAGCAGTTTAGCTACTAAGTACGTGTTATACCTACCTATTTAATGTTTATCTGTAGTAAACGGCCAAAGCGAGGTCTACAGCTTACAGAGCCATAAGTTTAATGGCTTATTGTTTCGCTTATTTGTTTGTATGTAATTTTTGTAATACATATTTTAAAGTTGAATTGTTGTTATAACTGTTGAAATTATACGATTTTGATTTTAATAAGCTTTTGTAATTTTAAAGTTAATGCTTCATGCCAGTCAATAATGTTGAAGTAAAATATCAAAATCGAGGTATGTCGTATGGCGGACTAAGGAAATGTCAAGAATAAAATTAAATAAGAGTTACGTCATCGCTTCGCGATGAAGTAACCCTAAAAAATCCTAGCAAAGTAGGTATCTATAGGTTGCCGGGGGTTGCATAAGGCACGCCAGTCACCCCAGCCACGCATTTTGTCACAATTTAATGTCATATCATAACGAATGCGCGCTATTTTATGGAGAAACATCATTGAGACGCGAAAGGAGTTGGCAATTTGGCAAAATGACTGCCCCAGACATGTACAAAGACTTCTCAACAGCCAATTAATAGCATTTAAATATTCTCTCATAAATTACTGCGTCTTTAGTTAGTTTGTAGAACTTGAAGGAAATGATTAAATAATTAAGAGTTGTCACTTCATACTCTATGATTCCGCCATTGATTAGTGACTTTTGCCATCGTTAAAAATAACATGCAACATAATTGCCAACTAGCAAAACTGTTGAAAACAGGAGGTTTCCAGAGGAGTGGCTAGATGGCGTTATGTTGCATGTTATTGCAAAATGGTGCTTATTTCTAGCGACGGCAAAGGTCACGGAATCATATTGGAATCACGGAGTATTGAGTAACAACTCTTATTTACCTATACTTATTTAATTTTTTTTTTCTTCAAGTTCTACAAACTAAATACAGACGCAGTAAATTAAATTTATGAATGAATATTTAAATGCTATTGGCTGTTGAGAAGTCTTTGTACATGTCTGGGGCAGTCGTCCATATATTGATTTAGCCATCTTCTTTGTCATTTATCTGCGCGACTGAGGTGAGTGGCAAGCCTTATGGTAGCCCCGCAGGTACACATTAACTTGGAATAGTTGAAAATACGTACTCGATCAATTAAATAAAGGGACTGGGCACAGAGACAAGCAAAGCAATGCATACATTTGAGCGAGACGGCTTAAAGACGTGACGTCAGATGGTATATAATCTGAGCGAGATGCAAATAGTAGTGACACTATTGAATGAGTTAAGTATATCACCACGAGCGCGACAAATTGTAGATAAGGAATGGTGGGAAATAAATGACATGACGTATTAAAAGTAAGTACAAGTATAAAATAATTTCAAATAATCGGACGTCTGAAACATAAAAGTAACTTGAAGCAGAGATTGGATCTCAAAATTGGAAATTTAAATCTCTATTAGTATAGGTAGGTATAGGTGTATAGTATAGGTACCACTTAATGATCTAGCTACAGAAGTTTTACTTCTAACACGTGTACGGTGCTACACGCGTATTTTTTTTTTAAGTATTTTCCTAAATCAGAAAATGTTGTTATACCCTATCCAACATAGGAGGTCTCTGACAGATGTCAGTGTCAAAACAAGCCTATGAAGTAGTATCGTATTTTTCGACGGTAAAATGTATAGAGACAAGTGCTACAGTTATCGTAAGACAAGTTATCGATCTTGACTGGGAACATATAATAGAATTTTGAAGACATCGACAGAACAAGAAAAATTATAAATGAAGATTGGGAGCGTGCGTGACGTACGATTCGATCAATCTACCCAGTAACTGATTATAAATCTACAAGACTGCTCCAGCGAGTCCGAATCAGACTTTGATGATGGTGATTTGGGCTGTTAATCGATTTAACGAGAGTAAAAACATGTTACAACATCCTTTTGTTTGACTTGCTTGAAACATTCAGAAACTTTAGTTAGAATATCGATAATTTGTATCGACACTATCCCCATGCCTAGTAAAGTCACAGTGACAAGCTGTCAGAGATTTTGCTATGTTGGATAGGGTATAGAAGATAGCTAAGGACACCTAGCCTAGCCACGACAGTACTCCAAACATGAAACTTTGTGCGTACTTATATAAAACCCAACCCAGTACTAGAAAACAAAGCGATTCCAGCGATAGTATTGAACCGCGTAGATATTATCGATACTATCGAAGTTAGATACTATCGATAGTATTGCGACAAGAAAGTCGATACTAATTATACTTTAGCCAAGGAATGCTTCAAAAGATTAGGGTTCGTGATACGGAATAGTAAGGGATTCCATAACTTGGGTGTGGTCCAGCTTCTTTACACGGCCCTAGTGAGAACCAAACTTGAATCTAGCTCGGTTGTTTGGAATCCGCACGAAGGCTCATATGTCCTTATGCTCGAGAAGGTACACAAAGCTTTTCTACGATACCTATATAAGAGGAAATTTGGATACTACCCTTACCTTTATCCTTCCGCTTTTATACTAGGTATGCTCGGATATAACTCACTAGAGGTGAGACGTAACACTGAACAACTTCTGACTGTGTGTCGATTGTTGCGAGGCGACAGTGACTGCGCAGCGCTTGTCAGTGCAGTATGCGCGCTCTACGTGCCTGACAACTACCTACGCGCGCGCAGGCACCAGCTGCTCGCGGGCGGCACGCACCGCACGGTGGCGCGCCGGCAGTCCCCGCTGGTCCGGGCGCGGGACAGCCTTAACGCTCTTTTGGTGGCCGCACCACTGAATGATCTGTTTGGTGATGCATGGAGGGATATTGTGCGAGAGTGTGGCAGGTACTGCGAGAATGATGCTTAACTGTGCTGTGTATGTAACTGTCCTCTCTTTATTAGAATTATTCATAATTTGGAATCGAAATTTAATTACTATGGTATCTATTTATAATTAATTTGCTGATCTGTATTTGTACTATTAATTTATTGTAATGTGATTTAAAATAATGTTTGTGTCGATTTGGTTCGCTGTTATGGCACAAATAATACCTGTGATAATAAATAAATAAAATAAAAAATAAATAAATACTATACCCGGTCCAACATAGGATGATCTCTGACAGCTGTCAGTGTCAAGACACGACTATGAAGTATCGTATTTTTCGACGGTCTGACGTGCTACACTTATCGTTAGACAAGTTATCGATCTTGACTCGAAACATATAATAGAATAATGATGATATTGTGTAAATAAAATAGATTGCAAACAACAAGGTAAATGAAATAGAAATACTACGATCGTACGTACGACTAATCGTACGATTCGACCAATCTACCCAGGAAATGATTATAAATCTACAAGACTGCTCCAGCGAGTCCGAATCAGACTTTGATGATGGTGATTTGGGCTGTGAATCGATTCAACAAGAATAAAAACATGTTACAACATCCTTTTGTTTGATTTGCTTGAAATCTTCAGAAACTTTAGTTAGAATATCGATAATTTGTATCCCCATGCCAGACAAGCTGTCAGAGATCATCTTATGTTGGATAGGATATATCAGCGCATTTCGATAGTATCGATAGTTTTGCTTTAGTAATTATCGACGTGTGTTTTATACTATGTATTGATACTATCGTCTCTCTTCCTATCGGTAGTATCGATACTATCAATAGTTTTTGTACTGATACTATTGGTCTTTAGCAATAATTCACTTATATTTAGCTATCGATACTATCGATAGTCTCCTCAAAGGTCCATAGTTTCGATAGGACTATCGATAGTATGACTGAAATTCAAGGCCATGATAGTTTCACGATACTATCGATAGACTGCTATTGCACATCACTACGCGACTGTCAGTCAAGTTTCAAAAACGCAGTTCAAAACCAAAACATACTGAATACTCGGTTAACGCGATCGTAAAGTTATTCGATTAGCTTTGGGCAACTGCCACTAAGCACGCAGGTTGATCTTTGATAGCCGTAAAGGGAGTATACAGGGTGTAACAGAAAGGGGTGTACAAGTCGAAAGAGGGTTGTTAGGGGCATCATTCTGAACAACTTTCACTATGGGACCGACTTGATCAGAACAACTTTATTTTTATTAACTCAGTACATTTCGGGCCTAGCGCTCTCAGCTGATCTGTATGGTGGAGTGAAAAATAAAGTTGTTCTGATCAAATCGGTCCCATAGTGAAAGTTGTTCAGAATGATGTCCCTAACAACCCTCTTTCGGCTTGTACACCCCTTTCTGTTACACCCTGTAGTATAGAGATGGCACATCGTCAGAAAAAAAAGAAAAGAAAGAGATGACATAATACGAATCATTTTTGTGTAAGCGAGAAACAATAACGATCACCCTGAGCGATCACCTGTCCCTTACCCGCGTATGCGTTTTTGTTGTTGGCCACAGAATTGTCAAATGCTTGTTTGCTCTTGTTTTGACAGATGCGTGGCAGAAAATCTCTGATTTTGAACCTTATGCTTATTGAGAACCAACTCTATCTCCATCTCAAAGGTGTACGCATGCACTCCGTCTATTCCTTTCTCTGTCTACGTTGATAGCTCTACGAATCTGCTTTTCTGAATAGGTAGGTAAGACATATACATGGCGGTAGTGTTACCTAACATCCTGTATGCTGCAGAAACATGGACCGTGTACTGCCGCCAAATACGCATGCTAGACCGTTTCCACCTCAGATGTCTGCGTAAGATCTTAAAGATCAAATGGTTGGATCGCGTGCGTAACACCGACGAGCCAATGTGGGTGGCATTGAGGCGTACCTCATGCGGTGACAGCTTCGGTGGTGCGGACACGTGTCAAGGATGGCAGAGCAGAGGGTCGCCAAGCGCATCTTCTATTCGGAGCTTGAGGAGGGCAAGGTAAGCATGGCGGACAACTCCTCAGGTACAAAGATGTGCTAAAGTGGCACATCATGAAGTGTGGCATAGAGTCTTCTCAGTGGGAGTCACAAGCTGCCAAAAGACCGGAGTGGAGGGCTTTGGTTCATTCAAAAGTCCCCGATTTCGAAATTCTCCGGCGCGCTGAGAATGACGCCAAACGCGACGAATTAAAAGGCCGAACAAATAACGGGGTGCTCACATGTCCGCAATGTGCGAGGATCTTTACTAGGAAGATTGGCTACATGAGCCACATGCGATCCCACGAGCGACGTCTATAGACGACAAGTAGAAGCGGTCGCCGTTACCGAAATTGGTCGGACCACATCATCGATACTATCGATAGTTTATGTACTGATACAGGTTGGCAAGAAAGTCTAGAAATTAAATAATGGATATTTTTTCTGAATACATAAAGAGCACTATTGCGTGTTTTGATAGACAATCCAAATATGACATTAAAGAAAACACGCAGTAGTCTGTGAATGTTGCCATCATTTAATTTCTAGACTTTCTTGCCAACCTGTACTATCGATAGTATCGATTTAGCTATCGATAGTATCGTCAAAGGTCGATAGTTTCGATAGGACTATCGATAGTATGACTGAATTTCAAGGCCACGATAGTATTACGATACTATTGATAGACTATCGCTATCGCAACATCACTACGCGACTGTCAGTCACACACACAGTCAAGTTGTTTTAAAACCTCAGCTCAGAACAATAACTAAAAACGTACATTGCCAATATTGCCATAAACAAAAAAAAAACAGGCAGTGGTGTGGGCACGGGCAGTAGCAGTATCCATAAAGATGGGCGATTGTGAATAGTTCAAACAATCGAGTGGTTTGATAGTGAATAGTATTAACATTCGAATTTGAAAACAATCGATAACTAGTTCACACAATCGAGTGAAACCATTCATTCAAATACAAACTAGTGGTATTTGTGAAATTCGATGGTTACTGATTGAATTGCCACACAAAAATGGATATTTTTTCTGAATACATAAAGATCACTTTTGCGTGACAAACATAAACTAGCGATTTCGGGATTATCGATTGTTATTCACAATCGACGCCATGTTGTTTATATTTCTTCCTCGCTTACACTTGTTTGTTTCGTTTATCTTTCTGTTCACTCGTACGCACAATCAAAATTGTTCCTTATTGGGGCGCAATAAAGTTTATGAACAATCGAATACAAACTAGTGGTATTCATGAATTTCGATAGTTTTCTGATAGAATGTTCCACACAAAATTAGATACTTTTTTCTCAGAGCATAGAGTTTACTTTTACATGAGCTTAAACTATCGGAAATCCAAACGAATGAAACCACTAGTTCGAATACTTCGAATGATTTCAACAATCGACTGGTTTAGCGATTGTTATTCACAATCGCGCATCGTTAGTCTGTGTCAAAAACGCAGCTCAATCAAAATCAAAACAAACGGTTGTTTGTTCTTCGAATCTGCTTTTCTGAATAAGTAGGTAGGTAATTACTGATTAATTTTACGTCAGTAAATACAAATTGGTGAGAATTTTAAAAGCCTTTTGAATCACATTACATTTGCAAAAAAAAAAACAGAAATCTAACCTACAATACAATTTTTCACTCTTTCGTAGTGATGTGCCGATTCGATTATATTCATAATCGATCAATCGATTATGCCATCTGATGCGTAATCGATTAATCGATTAATAATCGATTATTAATCGATTATGATAAAACCATACGAGGCCTGTAATATTCAGCACCTAACCCTCTGTTTCATGATTTCGGGATTAAAATTATCATTTCCTATTCGAACAAAATATTTTAGAATCACCAGTAACAAGACAAACAACAAAGATAAGTTTGTACTTGCTTTTTATTTTACTAATAAATACTTACACACAAGAATATGGATAAATACTTTCATAAATGAGATCTCTAGATTATCAAATATACAATCAATAACAATTAGGTCTATTACTATTGAGTATTAATATTAGTTATGGCCTAACTAGATAAAATATTAAGTCTTAACAATTCTCACAACCATTCAATAAGGTCGGTATATTAATTTTAAACTACACTGAGCTATTTACTTACTTTTACTTTACGAAGTAAAACTTTTAGAACATATTAAATATAAAAAATAATAGTCACTTTTGAAATGACATTAGCCTTGGGTCATTCATTAGCATCAAATTTAAATATAAACATAACATAAATTACTAAAACACAGTGCTAATAGAATCTTCAAACAGCTAAGAAAACTAAGAAACATTTCAGTCATTTTTAAATGGAGTCAGTCACTCGCTGAGTATTTTAGACATACAAAATAATTACTATTGTGTATCAATATTAGCTATGGCCTAACTAGAAAAAATATTAAGTCTTAACAATTCTCACAACCATACAATAAGGTGGATATATTAATTTTAAACTACACTGAGCTATTCTTTCTTACTGAAGTGAAACTTTTAGAACATAACTAAATAGAAAAAATAATATTCACTTTTGAAATCAGCATCAAATTTAAATATAAACATAACATAAAATATTAAAACACAGTGCTAATAGAATCTTCAAACAGCTAAGAAAACTAAGGAACATCACAGTCATTTTTAAATGGAGTCAGTCACTCGCTCAGTATTTTAGAAATACAAAATACTTTGTACTTGCTTTTTTTTACTAATAAATACTTTAACATGAGTATATAACACTTTCATAGAAGACTAATGAGATCTTTAAAATACTTTGCTATACTATGCTATATATATTTTTAGAATATCAAACCGGCCGGCACCGGTTTGGTGAGTTAGAAAGGGGGTAAATAGGACTAAAGCTCACGGTGATTAAGTGCCGGTGCCGGTGCGCCGAGCCGGCGGGCGTATGGAAAATCCGGAAAACCTCTATTCGGTAGATATATTTTGAGAAACACCTTTTCTCAAAATCCGGTTAATAGAGCTTAAAAAAAACTCGATTATTTTTAATAATCGATTACATAATCGATTATGATTTTCGTAATCGATCATGGTCGATTATTTTGATAATCGATTAATCGATTATTTATAATCGATTAGGAACATCACTACTCTTTCGGGGTTCACGCCGTTCTCGCTAAAACTCTCATGTCGTGTTTCAGTAATGGGGAAGAGAAGGAAGATTTCGTCAAGTACCACTTCAAATGCAGCTGACCCTGTTTTACCAGATGGTGGATCAGAATCAGAACACAAGAAGAAAACAAAAGTTTCAAATTCCAAGGATATCCGGAAACTTGATGACAATGTAAATATCCCAGAAATTAATGAAGTTTCGCAGAAAAAGAAAGGGAAGAAACGAAATACTAACCTACAGATACCTGTGAGTGAAGAAGTTTCAGAAAGTTCCAGTGTTATAGAAGATAACATGGAAACTAGAGAAAAGAAAAAGCACCAACCACATAAAACATTTAATCAAGTGTCTCAGGATCAGGAAACAGTAGAATGCTTATCTCAGAATAGTTTTTCAAATAGCCCATCTACAAGTAAATCCAAAAAGCTAATATTTATTGATGATCAACCACAAGAAGTTATTGATGCCCCACAAATGGCCACAAAAACTAATAAGAATAAAAATAAATCAATGAATAATGAAGAGGAAGAGGTAAATGATGAAGATATAGATAAGTTTTGTGATGAATTAACAGAGGAGGATAACATCCAATATGAAAGTTGGATCAAATTGGTTGAAGCCAAGATGCATCCGAATAAAAAAAACTAGACTACAGGATAATATCTTTTGGTTTCTGTAATAGTGATATAAATAGGTATAACTTCTTACATTACATCTTTGTATCCTTATTTCAATTTAATTGGCCTTTCTTTCCTTAGTTATTTTTCTGTTCTTTCTCTAACAGCTCGTTCACACATGTCGTTGGTAGGACCCGATTTTTAATCGGGTGTAGGCGCCTCTGTTCACACTTAACGATTAATAATCGGTTGTCAGCCACAACGGTCGAACAGTGATGCCAATCATACGGTAATTACTGTATTTGTATGGTAATTTTATGCCCTGTACGTACAATTTATACTACAAATTTTGCAAAAACTGAACTTATCTTTCCGTTCCGTTCGACTCAATTTGATCGTGGCAACTTTGTTTGCTTCAATGGCTTGTCATTTTTAGGGTTCCGTTAGAGAAACAAGGGATCGTTCAACAATTACGTGATCATTTTTGGCCGTTTTTTTAACCCCCCCCCTATGTGATCACAGCGTAATCTTTTGTTTTTAACCCCCCCCCCCTCGCGTTGATTACGTCATCTTCGTCCGTGCTTAAAATTTTGCTGTTTTTTAGCACTGACACGTTTCTATGGGTCTTAAATGACCTAAATTTGGGAAGAGGGTGTGTCATTTTGTCAAAATGCTAGGTAAGAACTATAAAGT
Source organism: Argyresthia albistria (assembly GCA_963457715.1). NCBI lineage: Eukaryota > Metazoa > Arthropoda > Insecta > Lepidoptera > Argyresthiidae > Argyresthia > Argyresthia albistria. Next base: position 8,537,255 of record OY735268.1, on the reverse strand, counting down.
TACAGTTTTGATAACTTTTTACCTAAAATCCTAAAATATACCCAAAATACTTACTTACTTCCTCCAATATACTTACCTATAACAATACTGATGCTTGGAAAAGTCGATAAAATATGCCGAAAAAGTATAAAAATTGGACGTAAATATTTAAATATAATTTATTTTCGGAAACGAAGCGCAGATGACATAATCATGGATTCTTCCCCCCCCCCAAATAATCCGATGTATATTATACAAGCACCCGACCCCCCCCCCCCTTCCGGTGATCACGTAATTGTTGAATGATCCCCAAGGAATCCTTATAGTTTCGTCAAGTCTGTCTGTCCGATCGTATATCACAGCAATTTTATTCCAAAAATATTAGGACTACAAAATTGAAACTAGGAGGTATGTAGACATCTCAGAACAATAACTAAAGAGTCATCATACTATTTGCATCTCGCTCAGATTATTCAGGGTGTAACAGAAAGGGGTGTAGGTATAGTGAGTGACGTCATAACAACACCTCATTGGCGAAGAGTCGAAAAACATAGCGTCCCGCCTTTTCCCATACATACGGGGTGGTAGAGGCCCAACACAGCTGTGCTTATTTTAGAAACTTAGACTATTTACTATTTGTATATAATCTAAGTTTAGAAAACCACTTTCTTTATTGTACATACAGCTACTACACAAGAAGGACTTATATTAGTGTTTTGTTGGAGATACATAGGAGGAGCGCGACATATTTAGCCGAGATGTCGCTCACTCAACGGGAAGCGGACGAACTCTCCCTGCGCAAACACGTGGACTAAACCTCCGCTATCTCTCGTTAGATGGCAGGCAGATGCCTCACACTATCAATTTAATTCGATTTAATTTAATTATCAGAAACAGCAATTTTAATCGATTATATTGATACAATTATGAGAATCGATAGTATCGATCCAATCGATTATATGGATAGAATCGATACTAGATCGATTTGTTAGATTATCTAAATGTACTTAGGATAATCGATTAATAATCGATATACGATCGATTAGCCGGCAACACTATTAATTACATACCTACATAGGTACATACATACAACGCATACAACAGCAGCACGTGTGAGTGAAACCATCTGTGCTCACTGCTCTGTGCTGCTGTGGTCTGTGGTGAAACTGAAATCGTGCGTGATTCTTTTGGGTTAGGTACCGTCTTGTTTCTAAGATATTGGTTTGTTTATTCCATGTTCTATTCTTCATTTAAGCAGAACTACCTACATAGTGAAAACGAGTGGACGGCCGGTGGAAATAAATAAAAGGGGTGGTCAACATGACGAGGTTCGCTCGTGCAAAGGGCTCGAAATCATCCAACGAGAGAACTCCTGAGGATGGCACGCCATGGGAAGTAATGAAGGAACAGCTAATGCGGGCCAAGAAAGACGGCGAGGAGGCAAAAAAGAGACAGGAGGTGCGTTGAGGAAACATTATACGAGTTCGAATGTTCTGTGTTTCTGCAAATACTTACCTATAGCACAGATACTATAATATTATAGCTACTATCATTTTGCCAGAGTTGCGTTCGTTTATTTACACCCGGTGTAGGGTATGTACACGGTGTTAAAACACTGAATAAAGAACGCTGTTTAGAGTGAATAAACGAACGGCCGGTGTGATATCTGGTGTCAACACCGTACACCGGGTTTGAATAAACGAACGCAACTCTGTGTAGTAAGATTTCTTTAGTAGTAGTGCTATTTGATGAAAGTTAGAAACTGCAATTAAAAACTTTGACACTTTCAGGCTGAAAAGCAGCGCATGGAGAATTACGAGAACTTCCTCAAGGAACAAAAGGTGCAAAAAAGACAAGCAAGTTGGTGTGACTTCCCGGGGGTCAGCCATGAACACAAGAAACCTAAGATAGTTCCTAACATACAACGGGAGGAATTTCACCATCAGAAAAATAGGAATATAGAGAAGAACACTGAACTGAATGGAAGTAAATTTGCAAGAACTAGTGCATCAGCTGAAAGTAATTCTTCACCACCAAAGCAGAATGCAGACAATGGTGATAATGTTGAGTCTATCAAGAAGCAGAAAAAGAAAAATAAAAAGAGTGTTCCAAGCAATAAACATATTGTGACTTCTGAAAGTAACAAAATTGATACAGAAGTAATACACCAAGAAGAAAAACAAGAGACTGAAGCTAATGAAGCTCCACTCAATAATAAGCAAAGAAAGAAGAATAAAAAGAACAAATCCAATGTTGTAAATACAGTGAATAATGAACCACCTGATATCAATGAATCAAAGACACAAGAACCATGTCAAGAGCATGATAACAAGAAACAGGAAAATATCACAGCTAAGAAAAAAAATAAGAAAAAGATAAAAGACGGAAAACCAGTCCGTAGGAAGGAGATCAATGATAACAGCTTTCAGTTCATTATCAACGGCAAAGAAGTTGATCTAGTCAGGTTTGAGGGATTCCCGATTATGAGGAAAGATGCTGACAGGCTGGAGGAACTCAAAACTAACATGATCAAGAAAGGCATACCAAAGAGTGAGGTACAGAGAACAATAAAGCTAGAAAGAAGGAGAGCTGAGAAAGCATTGGCGAGATTGAAGCGGGATGTCTGTTACAACTGCAGGAAAGGCGGCCACAACCTCTCTGATTGTCCAGACCTCAAGTCTAAGATACCAGGCGTGGACGGAGCTGATGGAGTCTGCTTCAAGTGTGGTTCCACTGAACACAGACAGTTTGAATGCAAAGTTCAAAAGAACAATGAGTTCCGCTTTGCCAACTGCTTTATTTGTAAAGAACAGGTAAAATTATCCTCCTGACCCCTGGCGGGTTATGCATAGGACATCAACGAAAAAAAAATCTCATGTGAAAATAAATATACTTTTTTATTAAGTTTGTGCAGGACCACATTGTTTTAGAACGCAACTCTTAGAAAAAAAAGTTCTTGACATTTTATCTTCGATATTTTCATCTGGAAATCGAGGAGCAACGCAGGCGCAGGAATTTGAGAGCGGAACAGAGTAAGTAATCGATACATATTATACCAATCATTCATAAGTTTTCAATTGTTTTGTTGTTTTTGTAATGATTAGGGAATAAACTATCGTAATTAAGAGTCAATTTCAACCTACCCTCTGTTTCGGCTTCATTCTATAACCTTGCTTTTTGATGTCCTATCCATAAGACATCAGTTGTAAACTAAGTTTATTTATTTAATTTGATGTCCTTTATATAAGACATCCGTTGTTAAATTTTTTACTTTTTTCTTTTCAGTTTTGTTGTTCTTAGATGGATAAGACAGCGATTTCTCATCTGATGACCAGGAAAAAGACCCCACTTATCAGCAAAATCAGGGTGGTCATCATGACAGTCAATCGTATGATGAAACAAGTGAAAATGATGATGTTTCAGACCGAGAACACATTGCATCTCCATTGCCGATACCCTCGCCTTCAAACTTTATTTTGTGTCGCGGGAAAGCTTCACTCATTCAAGAGCGCAGACAAGAGGTTCTTTGCGAGGTCGACGAGAGAGAGGGAGAAGACCAGCTACAGAATCTCTCAATAGGGGCAGAATATCAAACCAGAAACCGTTGATAATTTACTTGCCTAGATATTAGTACTCATCTGATTGATCTCACTGAAACCTGGATAATGTATTGTTTTTTCGTTTTAAGGAAAGTTATGTTTGTTTATATTAAGCAAAAATGTTAAAAAAACATGAGTTTGAAGTAAGAAAACGCTTAATTCCTAAATAAATATATTTTGATGCTATGCGAGATGTTATAATTTGCCCCGAAAGTTCTATACATAGGACATATAAACTCGACGATTGCCACCGAATGTGTTATAGGTAGGACATCTGGAAAAACGAGTTTTCCGGTACTTTTATTTTTTTTATTATTTTTCCCATCATTAAAGTACTTTTTTAAGAAAGCTTACCAAGTTTCATCGACTTCGAAAACATTTTATATCTCCAGGGGTTAGGAGGCTAAACTTTAATCGCCAATACTATAATTTACATTATATTTAATAATAAAATAATTTCTACATTATATTTTATACTTTATTTTCACAGGGTCACATTGCCAGGCAGTGTCCAGATAACCCCAAAGGACTGTATCCAAATGGTGGCGGGTGCAAGCTGTGTGGAGATGTCACGCATTTGAGGAAGGACTGTCCCACAGTGAGTATTAAAATTTTGTATTATAGTATATAATAAACCTGATCGACATCACTTACCCTGTAACTGTAACCACAGGGTGCTCCTCACCCCATACAAATTAGAATTAGTAAGTCTTCGTCAAAAAGAGATGGCGTGAGGAGTAATATTTGTACTTTAAACACCATGGTTTCAGTTAACATACTTCTAGGTGACGCTAATCTTGGAATAAATCTTATATATCTTAGGGCCATCTCATGGTATTTTCAATTTTTCGATGGTGCTGCACCAAGCGATAAAACCCTCAAACTAAAGAAGCTTCCGTAGAATCTCAGTTTACGATGCCGGTCACATATTTTGTTCTAAATGGTCTATGTGTATTAGTATAATATAATAGTAGGTATCTGTGCTGTAACTTAATCTTGCCTAGAGTTTTTACAAAAGTTTAAGTATTAATTTTATTTTCAGAGTCAAGATCAAAGGGAAACTTCAAATGTCAAGTTGCAGACTTTAGATAGTGCTGAAAATATAGAAGATATTAATCAACAGCAAATAAAACCCAACACGGAGGTTGCATCAACTAAGAAACCTAAGAAAATCAAGTTTTAGAAAAATGTAAAATTGTACATTCAGCTTCAATGGGACATCTAGGGACCAGAAGAAGGTAAATAATCCCCAATAATTATTTCATATAGCAGTTAGTTAAGTCAATATTGTGAATATTGTTGTATATAAGTTTAAAAGGATTTTGAACATGTGTAGTTCTTATCGTAATAATAAAAATCTAGTTGGATATTAAAATCTTTAATATTATAAACACTCCAAATTGTCATTTTCAAGAGATCAAATTAAAATTTGTCTTTACCAAATAACACAAATGCAGAAAAAACTCCTCATTATGTATTAGTTAGTATGTACGAGTATCTTTACACAAGTCTTCACTATAGGAATAAAAAACAACATTATATTCTACACATCAAAATATGCTATCCGAAAATTACCACTGTGCTTCAAGTCCTAAAGCCATAATTACCTAAGTACCTCAATTCATTTTGTCTGTAACAATTAAAGCGGCCACATTTACAGAAGCAACTTAATTACTTTATGAATACAACTACTCTACACATCATTGATCTGTTACAAAGCCTCAATACTATCTCTCAGCTGCCGCACCGACTGTTGCGCTATCATCCCCGTGATACCCTCAGGGCTGCTCGGGTCCTCGCGGGTCAACAGCCTCGCGGACTCTTCTAGAAGTTTGATCGGCTCTTGTAGCTTCTCCTTCAGCTGTTCTGGAGTGATAAGGCCGGCGCTATACTCGTTCCGCGCCATGAACATCACAGGGGCGTGTAGCTCGTATAGCATCATGCCTGTGACGAAATTACTTTGTTATTTAAAGAATTTACCCCCTAAGCCACCAACTAGATGCACACGTGACTACTATCTAACTAGCTAGCGTGCGTGCATTCACCCAATGGTGAATTGATGAGTAAAAGCCTCTGCTGCAGAGCCATAGGCTCTCTGCAGCGTCAATCCTCACGGTCTTGTGCCAAACGAAACTGAGAGATTACGTCCCCTTCATTAGGTACCTATATCGTCGGACGGACCATACCGCCCACTGCCTTATCGCTACTTTTAAACCACATCTTTACAACAGAATATCGTGAATATAATATATATTGAAGTAGGTATGTCTCTGGTGCATAAAACAGCAGATCACGCACCTCTCATTCTCGTCTCCCCCGGAGTGATCACCCCTAGCACTTTGAGCAGCGCGCGACAGAACTCTGCCTTCCGCTCCAGAATAAGATCAGGCAGGTCTTCCAGGTTGTAGCCTTCCACGCGTCCGTACAGCTGTGCTAGAGAGTGCTTGATGGACAACAGCAGGGAGTGTTGCGGGTGGAACACGGATTTGTACTGAAATAAAAGTATAGATTACCTAAGGGTTCTAGGGAAAGCTCGCAGGATGTAGTGTAGGGTGTAGATATAATAAAGATTGGACTAGGTTTTGCGAGTGGACTATTGTGTATGTCTGTATCAAAATGCCAGAGCTTTCCGAGCAAAATTAAGTCTCTTCCTGCCTACTAGGACCTGGGTTCCAATCCCGGCTGGGGACAACAAAAAAACCAGGTCTTGGATATTTACATGTTTGTGATGTCGCTGTTTCTGGTTCCGACGACACAGGGTATCCTAGTGTGGGGCCAGTCAGAAGTAATGTATGTGCCTGTATGTAAATGTTTATGTTTCTCATAAATAAATAAATAAATAAATAAATAAAATATCCTTTTCATGAAATTAAAGTGTGAAGTTATTTTCTTTGTGTAACCCAAAGCGTACCTCAAGGCTGCATACTAGGCCCAACTCTATTCCGCGTCTCGTGTTACCTTCTTAAGCGCATGTTCCCTCTGCTCAATGCCCCGCGGCCCGGGCTCCATCGCGTCGAGCTCATCCACCTCCGCCTGCACCACCGCCAGCATCTTCCGCATCGCCGCGCCAGAAGTCTGGAAGCCGCACTTTTTGTCTGTGCAACTCCACGGTGCTTCATTATCTGTTGTTTGAAACCATATTCAGGCATTGAAACGTTGGATGGTTTGATTCAATCCCAACCATTCTCGCAAACATTCAAGCAGGCATTGTTTACGAGTGTCTCTTGAATCCACCGGGAATATTCTTCGTACTTCCTGTATTTTCCGTCTTTTTAAAACAATCGCTATCACGTTTGCAAGCTATTGGGATACACGACTCGGGCCCTTGAAATCTTGTATCAGTACCAGTCAGAAATACAAATTCAAATTGTAATGTCCTCTCTCTTGACCTATCCTGACAACTCTTTCTATTGTAAAAAGTGCAAGTTTCCACTATCCACTTACCTAAAGGATTACTCGACAAAATGACCCCATTATCGCACTTATTGCACTTGAGCGTGCTCAGGTTGGTACCCAGCTCTGTGGGGTCGGAGCAGCGAGCGCAGTCGCAGCTGAAGAACTTGGAGTCCAGCAGGAACTCGCGTCGGACCAGCGTCGGGGACAGCGCGTGTGTGTAGCAGAGGTGCAGAGTCGCGCCCGAGGGGATGGGGACAGCTGCTCGCACTTGCACCCTGTGTGAACTGAACTTGTCAGAAATTATAGGATGGAGGAGTTAGGGAGCATTTTGAAGGCATTTTGGCAAAGCATTTGGAAGGAAATGGTAGAAACTTCGATTTCTTTCTTAACTGGTTTACTCTCAGAAGCACACCGTTCGAACAACCGAACAATGGAGAACAATAGATAGATAAGATATGTCGACGAAGGGGTTAAATCTTATTAATAGCTTCACTCAGGATCTTCTTCCGTCTTTCGAAGCCGAAGGTCTTGCAACCGCACACCAAATATTTCCACCCAGAGTAACAGATAGGGATCAAATGGATCTATCAGGAGCTTTTATCATCTATCAGGAGCACTTACTTGTAATTATCGTTTTGTAGTATAGTGTGAACGATGTTGGGCACGCAGCTGTGGGCAGCGATGGCCAGGCGCGGGTAGATCGCGCGGATGCTGAACCCGCCACGTGACGGGATTTCTACTGCATTCACCTGGAGAAAGAAGACATTACGTTGCAAGTTAGTAATTTTCGTCTGGGGTTTGGAATATCCAATTAATTAAGTAATGCATTATGTACCTTCTCAAATGTCCTATTAAGATCAAGGTGTAGATAGGCATATAAGTTAGGTGTAGCTCCTCTGCACTACTGCTTGTTGATTGATAATGGAAAGGAAGCGAGGGCCTTAATGTATGGTCGTGATCAAGCTTACCTCGAGTATTCCACAGACCCTCTGCACCAGGTCTGCATCGAACCGACTCCCCAGCTTGCAGTGGTCTACGAGGAAGTTGGCTATGTTGACCTGGTCAGCCGCCCACGTCGGTCGGAGCTGCCGCGCCTCTGTGTGTGCCTCCATCAGGTCTAGCTCGCGTTGCCATCTGTCTGGGTCTTTCTCTTTTGCTAGCAGCATTCTGCAAGTTCCGAATACAGATTAGACCCCCGTTCCGAGTCACCCTAAAATTGAGAGCGTCTACGAAGCCGCTTCGAGTCAGTTTTGGCGATACAAAACGATGGCATTGTAGACGCTGTAATCGATTATGGCGCTGACGGCGATGTCACGGAACACGACTTATTTTTTGTGAATATTATGGTGGCAAGCGCACTTCAGTAACGACGATAAATGACTAACTTCTAAATACCTCCTCTTTCTTTCAAGTTGATCGAGGGTTCAATGTATCATCGTTGATCATGGTTAATTTAATATCGTAACTGTCATTTTCTAGAAAATAAGCGGGATCTCTATTTTGCTCTGTCGATGTGTAAAGTTTTCCCATTGTTTTGAATCCAGAACATTCAACTTCCTGATTCAATATTCCTTTATTTCTCCAAAAACTCAGGGCCACTGCGCGCAAAACCAAGAAAATGACTTGACAATACCTATACTTATTTACCTACCTACCTCAAAGGTGTAATACAGTCCAGCTGCGGCGCGCTCGCTGTGCAATCCTCCAGGGGTTGGAATCGAACCCCGGCCTTCGAGAAGACTTCGCACTCGTCCGCATGGTGCGGTGAGGACTCGCACTCCGCACCGCACATCGGCCAGCCGCATCGCGAACAGAACGTGTTCTCGATCGGGCAGTAGCAGCCGAGGCAGAGAGGGGGCGTGTCTGAGGGGAGATAACAGTACTAATGGGGTTTGATCACGGTTTGATTTAGATATTTATGTCGATGTTTTGTAGTCTTTCGGCAGACCCTTGACTTGATGGTCCGATGACATCGAGATGATGGTAGGAAAACAATGGACGCGGATTGGTCCGGCTGGGTTGAATGGCGTGTACAGTACAGGTACAGGAGGAGACCTATAGGAGACAAAGGGTTCCCTAATATAATGATGATGATGATTCTTTGAATCTACAATCTGTGTAGTGTGCTGTATCATATCACAGATATTATACTAATACAGATAGACCACCTAGAACAAAATATGACACCGTCGTAAACTGAGATGCTACGGAAGCTTCTTTAGTTCGACGCCATTATCGCTTGGTGCAGCACCATCGAAAAATTGTAAATACCATGAGATGGCGCTAAGATATATAGGATTTATTCTAAGATTAGCGCCACCTAGAAGTATGTTAACTGAAACCATGGCGATTAAGTATAAATCTTACTCCTCACGCCATCTCTTTTTTACGAAGGGTTACTAATTCTGATTCGTATGGGATGAGCACCCTGTGATCATATCGAAAAGCACATGGGTTATGTCTTTTTATATAGTTCGGTTCGGAATGTTGGGAGAAAAAAGCCACTTGAGTTGAGATATTGAGATTATATCTGGACCAGCTGCTGTGCGGTGCATAAAAGGTACCGCACTAAGAAATATATTTTTATTGTTTGAGTTTTTGGTAAAATCATGAAGGGTCAGACGGAAGATTTGGTCGCCTCGTGATCCCTCATCACGTCATTCACGGTCACTGTATGGAAAATAATAAAATGATTCTCTTACCTGGTTTAGGTCCAACTGCAAATGCCATGTCCGTAAAAATAAGTTCACCACTATCCAAATCCTTGCTGGCCACTAAATAACGACCATACTTCTCGTTTTGTAATACATCAAAATGGTCCTGAATTTCTCCCATTGTTTATTTACTCGTGATTATAAGATAGATTACTCTCCGTGGCAACTGGGTGACGAGTGAGCCGACAGGAGCTATATGTAGTGATCGTCTGAGTAGCATTAGTCGCAAAAATAAACTGGCGACCATTCGGGAATTCGGCGATTCGAGATCTGCCTGAATGTACTCGAACTATCGGTGTACGTACATTGGGCATTTACATACGTATTGTGCCAGACAGCTCTAAGGAAAGCAGAAATAGACGATGAACTCCTTGTACAATACAACAGTCCCACTATCTCGATCTTGCAGCTGTGCTGTGACTGTGGCTGATGGAGAAAAGCATTTCTATGAGACTTCATTGTAAGTAGATAGACAGGTAGGTAGGGCTTTTCATGATGAACTTAGCAATAGCAGTTTTTCAAAACTTAGTAAAGTTACTCTATGACCTACACTACAGATGAGTATGACCTGTATGACTGACTTATGTAGACATGTAGGTTTGTGAACCAAGAATGATTCCTGCAGATTCATTGGAACCTAGCCAATTTCAATTTCTCCATGTGATAGCACTGGAACTGGGATTTTTAAGAGAGTTAACGGACAAGGTGAACTTTCCAGGTCAGTGGCATGTGATCTTTAAAACTTATTAGGGACGTGTTACTATAGTGAAGTGGTCCACTGGCCGAATGCAGACTGCGCTGCTCAGATAAAGCGGTGCTTAAATGTTATTCGCTGTCATTTTCCGAGTGACAGCATGACTTTGAGTGTCCGTCAAACTTGAGTTGTCGGTTGTGTTGTGTACCGGGTGTAAGTTCGTGGGAGTTTCGTTCACCGGCAAACGTGTTAGTAAGTTTGATCCCGTTTGTTATCTACGACATACCTAGGACTATCGTAAATAATTTAATCATGCGGCTTTCTGCTAACATGACCTTTTTGATATGCACCCTGTTCAGAAATTACATGTACTGTATAGGGTATAGGCATTTATATTTCAACTAAGCCAAGTAGATTCGATTAATCAAAAAAAAACCAAATCTAGAAGCCTTTTTAATGTCAGCTTTCTAATTTCGTAAATGTTATTTATGTATTTTTCCTAATTATGTCAATTTATGAGATACTTTGCAGTCTTGATTTAGTTAAGAAATATTTCCAAATTGGTTCAGTGAAGGCAACTTGTAGAGAAGAGTCAGTACCATGCATGCGTCCTGTAAGCATTCCACAACTTACTTACCTACCTATCTTCAGAGCAGTCAGCAGACCATATCAACAGACTGAATAGCAGAAGTTATATTTTATTATTGATTCGACTTGAAAAGAGAGTAGTTACACCTGCAGTGATTTTGAACAATAAAATAGTATGTTATTATCATTTAGCCGGCAGGCACTTGCAAAATTAATTTACGCAAAGTTGCCAACAGCCTTTTTAGGGTTCCGTAGAGTAATAAGGAACCCTTATAGTTTCGTCAAGTGTCTGTCCGTCCGTATGTCACAGCAACTTTATTCCGAAACTATTACGACTATACAGTTGAAACTTAGTATGTAGATGTATTCTGTAACCGCTTTACGATTTAAAAATAACCGGCCAAGTGCGAGTCGGACTCGCGCACGAAGGGTTCCGTGCCATTATCTATAAAAACCCGCAAAAAAAATGTATGGGAGCCCCCCCTAAATATTAATTTAATTTTAATTTAATTATTTATTTTTTAAGTAAATAATATACTCAATATATTGTGAACATTTTAAGCGTCTACCTGCTACCATTATCAATATCGAGCAAAAATTAGCAAAAAAATCACGTTTGTTGTATGGGAGCCCCCCTTAATATTAAATTTATTTTGTTTTTTAGTATTTGTTGTTATAGCGGCAACAGAAATACATCATCTGTGAAAATTTCAACTGTCTAGCTACCACGGTTCATGAGATACAGCCTGGTGACAGACGGACGGACGGACGGACAGACGGACAGCGAAGTCTCAGTAATAGGGTCCCGTTTGGCACCCTTCGGCTACGGAACCCTAAAAATTAAGGGGGGCTCTCCATACATGGAACTGAAACCATTTTTTTTGCCTCAAACCTCATGTGGGGTCATGGGGTGTCTATAGGGTCTTTAAAATGACGTTGAGGTTCCTGAAACCGTTTTTCTTCAAAGTAAATCGTTAAAGATACAGACCCTTCCAAAGTGGAAAAATTTGTGTCCCCCTCTCTAACTTTTGAAGGGAGTGAAAAATCAAAAAATATATATATATGCTGTATTATCTCAATATACATTTTCAACGGAAATCGGTTTGAACAAAATAAAATAAGCAGTTTTTAAGGTATAAAACATTTATTAAAAACCGCAAAGATATCTTTGTAATTCATACAAACACAGTAAGATTTAAAAACAAAGTAACTAATTATTTGCTGGTGAAGAATGATAGTGATTTTTGGGTTAGGTGTAGTGTATTATGATGATGTATTATGATATGATGCAGTGCTACTCAGAACCCTTCATGGGCGAGTCCGACTCTCACTTGGCCACTCTTTTAATTAGAGCGCCGAACTTAGTAGGTTTCTCATCTCAACTGAATACCTATTGATAAAGATAGATATTTAACGAGGTGCTATCGCATTTCAAGTCAACTACTTTCTTCAGGACGGCACTCTTTCTGAGAAGGTGGTATGTGTGAACGAATGCGGGGAGAGACTCGATTGTCCCTGCAATAGTGATGCTGAGGACGACGACGACGGTCTGGGTTTTTTCGGCCGAAGCCATGTTTGCCCTGGCGTAAGTATTGGATGCTCATACTCGTAATCAATTCATCATTTTCAGGCGTGTAGGTAGGTTACCTATTAAATGTGTACAATTGCAAGTGTTTTTTCGTGCATTAGCCTAGCCGGCCAGCCATCATCAGCCACGATATGCATACCAGTCCAAACTTTTAGGAAGGAAACATAAAATAGAGCATAGTACCTATCGCAAAATGTACCACGGGGATTTTTATTTTTTTAGCAAAATGCACCTTTTGCAAAACGCATCTTTCGCAAAATGCACCTTTCGCAAAATGCGCCTATCGCAAAATGTAAGTAAGTACCCTTGGTGCACTGAAAAACTTTTTGAAACTTGGCGCTAGGTCAACTAGTATTCTCGTAAATGAGCATGCTACGAAGACCTTTATACGTAAATAGGAGACAACTCTATTTATTCTGAATTTTAAATATCTGAATTTATCTTGATGAAATGTGGTTTACTTTTCATGACCAAACTAAAAGTTTTGCTAAATGAATGAATATAGGTAATAATAGGTATTTGACTTGACATGTGCTGTTAGTTGCAAAATTTTGTGTTACCGTATCTAAAGTTTCAAATTGCCGTATTTATGAAAAAAAAAATAATGCCGTATTATTAAAATAAACGGTCAAGTGCCCATTAACGGTACGCTAGAATCCTAAGAGAAGTTGCGAGTCATTCCCAACACAAGTATTCTAATTACTTACTGGGAAGTCTTGTTATGAGTTTTGTAACAGTTTTTATGAAATAAAACAACTTTTACTTTACTTACTTACTAGTGCGATTTAGGACTCTCACACCAAGGGTTCCGAACACGCTTGTACTCGTAGATTGTTGTTATCTTGTGTAGTTAGGTTTCTGCATTTAAAAAATATATGATGTCATCCAATGTAAGTAAACCATTTCATTTCATTCGTTAATTTGATATTTCACAGCATATGAAAATAATACAATCAAATACATAAAATGCCATACGAAATAGGGCGATCAATAAAAATAAAATAGGGTAAAGTAAAACTAAGAATAATAAATAAACAACAAAAAATAAACCAAATAACATATTTTTGCAGATTGACAGTTTTACAGTTTTCAGATTTTTCTTTACTTGCTTGCTTTACCACCTTGCTTTTTTCTACATGATTATACAATCATTCAAATATCAATCACATTCAAATATTAAGTTATAGTACGTGGCGTGTGACGCCTTTGATAAACAACTAGTGTTGTTGCGATAGCGAAAATCTATACACTATCTGTAAATTATTACAAAGCCTAAATTGCCATATTTCATGATACGGTAGGTACGGTAGTGAAAACCCTGCCGCATACCGCTTCTAGTCGTTCTTCGAGCTTATTACATTACGCTGTCGGCAGGGCACGATTTGTATTGACGTCTCACTCTGATGGAACGACTAGAAAGAGACAGTGAGTCAGACAGGGCCCTGCCGCCGACAGCGTAGTCTTATAGGCCAGCGTAGTATAATACGGGGGAGTTTCTTGCCCTTCTTTGCTCCATCCCTAAGCCCACAACTTCCGAACGGGCGGTAGTATACAAAAATATTAATATTATATCGACGTTGACTAAGTAATATGTATGATTTTATGGTCAATAAAAATTTTGAACTTTGAACTGGCCCATTAACCTGAAAAAATTCGTGGATTGCCGTATATTACAGCAGTTGCTGTATCAATAACAACACTGCAAAACGTGGAAATGACATCTATTGAATACTTCAAAACATGCGGAATGTCGGCAATGTCGCCAGACAACATTTTATACAAACTGCACTGAAGCATACTTGATACTGTGTTTTTTTGAAAGAATGAAGCATAAATAATTGTATTAATATTTTATAACATAATATTTTAAATTATTATTATATATCGTTTACTTTCTATCTTAAAGACAATTACATCAATAGTATTACTTCCGTTGACTAACTGCGTCAAGCGCCCTCGTGCCGTGCGGAATTTGTGTGTACTAAAATTTGTCGTGTGGTGCTGGCTGGGAGGTCTTCTTCAGCAATTTTTTCTTCGAAAATTCACCTAATTCAGTTTATTTACTCGTAATTGTGACATATTTATCACTGTAGTAAGTACTCTGCACGTATTTTTTTATATAACTTATTCACCTAATGGGCAAGTGAAGATTTAGTTAGGTTACATCAAATTTGCTTCAGCCGGTCGCAATGGGGTGATATCAACGTCACTAATCACTATCTCGATTCTTTGCATCATTCGGCTCAAATAAAGGCCGCATTCTACCTTATAAGTAATGTAACGCCCAACAATATCTTATATATGGCCAATGTTTGAAGTAATTGATCGCGATTGATCTGTATTCAGACATCAATGAAGATTGGTATTGGCTGGGGCATGTGATTAGAACCTTGGTATGATTTTCACCACCTCGTGATAAAGGTCAAGTTTATGGCCGCCGGGAGGTGTGTCTTGTTTACGGAGCCCCAGATAATATGCCATTACATCGTAAATTGTAGGCCTATTGGTTGCTGCTAGGTAACTGTTATGTAATACCCTGTAATACCGTTATTCTTACAGCGTCTACCGATGATATTCACGAGTTCCCCTCGACCCTGACATAGCTGGCACTGCTTATTAATTTATGTCGCACTATTGTGCTAAACGTGTCCTACTGCACTATTTTTAGGGCAGGTGTGTTTATGCCTTTTACTTTCTTTGTGTAGGTATCATTTGAGTTACAAACTTTGATGTGATTTGCAGAAAATGGCTCCCCCATACTATGCTGATCTTGGAAAGAAGGCCAATGATGTGTTCGGCAAGGGCTACCACTTTGGTGTGCTCAAGCTCGATTTGAAGACAAAGAGCGACTCTGGTGTTGAATTTGCCAGTGGTATTACCTCCAACCAGGAGAGTGGAAAGGTATTTAATGAAATTGTTCTACAGAGTTATCGGCAACTATACATTCATGTTTGAGTAAGAAAAGAAAACTGGTTTGTGCATTAACCCTCTCTGCTTTTTCATAACATACTTAAATCTTTATTTGATGGAATAGTCATAAAAGAGGACTTAGGATTGGTGTTCCTCCACATCATTTCATTTATCTGGTAGTGCTCTTATTACCGTTTACTGAAACATATCTTCCTCCACAGATCTTCGGCAGCCTGCAGTCAAAGTACGCTGTCAAAGACTATGGTCTCACATTCACAGAGAAATGGAACACAGACAACACACTTGCCACTGACATCACCATCCAGGACAAGATTACTCAGGGACTCAAGGTCACACTTGAGGGCACATTCGCGCCACAGACCGGGTAAGCACTCTCAGATCAGAACAAAACCTGCCCCTTCTTAAAGATATTAGGTACCAATGAAGTAGATAAGTCTTAACTAAAAGTTGCCTTGTTGGTCTGCCTAGCTTTCATTTTTTTCTCGCCCAATCAGGTAAAAGAATTTTATGGAATAGTGTACAGACTGGAACGTCTATAACAACTATTTTCAATAACCTATCCACGATTTTCACATTACTAGAGTTAAATTTAACAGCTGCACTGTGGAATGTCAAAGGCCCTATCTATCTGCAGATTGAAGATAGATAGGTTATTAAATCATACGTAAGTCAACTGGAACTATCAGCAAACTAGAACAAAAAATATTTCACAGGAGCAAAACCGGTAAACTGAAGACCTCCTATGCCTCCGACATGATCGCCCTCAATTCAAATTGCGATCTGGACCTGGCTGGCCCCATCGTAGATGTGGCCGCAGTCCTCCACCACCAGGGTTGGCTCGCCGGTGTGCACACACAGTTTGACTCACAGAAGGCCAAGTTCGCCAAGAACAACTTCGCTCTCGGCTTCCAGAACAAGGACTTTGCCCTGCACACCAATGTGTAAGTATTCTCTTGATACCATTTTTAACAATGTTGGTTGTAGGTAGGTATAACTTGCATGACACATGTAAGATATTCTTCACAGTAATTAAATTAGTACATAATGAATTAATTAATAATTTCGCAGTGTCGCATTTTCAATTAGTGTCTCTCTCTGGATTGAAGGTACTTATGTGAAAAGTGGCCGGCGCAAACTACTAAGTAAAGCATGAATCTTAAAAACTTTATTTACATAGCTGTAGCATTGCAGCTCTACTCTGGCTTCGGAGCGATTTACATTAGGTAGTCAAGGCTAGTGGCGGATGTAAAGTAGATCAGACAGTTCCAGATGAATAAATGAGCCATACCTCTATGGAATTGATGATACTTTTATTGCCTTTTGTCTTTGATACAAAGGATCATCTTGCCGAAACTTTGATCTCATTAAAAATATATATGTATATTTTATGTGGTAGGATTTACGGATATTGATAGATAAATTATTTGAATAAGTGTGTAAATGGAAATGTTGAATTCTAATAGTAATTTCTCCCTCGTCTAAAATTATGTAATATTCACGTGAAAGAGTAAATATTAACCATCATTCAATACATTCAACGGAGCCAAAAGTAGGTTCTTAAGCCCCCTGAGATCAAATCAAATGCCTATTTTAGCCGAAGTAGGCGTAGTAACTGTATTTATGTATTTATTAGTAAGTAGTCTATTATTTTAATATTTATCGTTGTGCACTTATGTAGGTCTACCTTTTATTAAATTATCCTCTCCATCCTAGGTTTGCTGGAAGAGATCTCTTATTAGAGATAAGCTCGCCTTTGTACATGTTTTTTCTAATATTAAGTGTCTGTATTATGTTTTCTGTGCAATAAAGTATAAAGTAAGTAAAGTAAAGTAACACCGGGCGTTAAAGCTCATTGTATTTTATTTGTTTTTTACATTGGTTTTGATCTGTATTACCAAGTCATAAGATTATAAATCGCGGCTGTTGATCTTCTGCCAGACATTTGAGTGGTGGAAGAGGGCTATAGGGCATCGGGTGAATGTGAGCTGATTGATCATAATGAAGTATAATGTACAGCTAGCCTGAGCCCGCGACCATGTCTGCATAGTTGCCCAATTAAGAATACATCCCTGTTCAATGAACCCATATAAACTTCCCATACACATTTTTAAGGGTTTTATGACCCTTTTAGGGTCCGATTATAGTAAAATCGCTTCAATGATGCCTATACTATAAAAGGAAGCTACCCTCCAAATGTCAGCCTTCTAGCTGTAGCCGTTTGGGCCCTGCGCTAATGATTGAGTCAGGATTTGTTCTTTACAATATTCATGATGACGGTTCCAGCGACAACGGCAAGGACTTTGGCGGCTCGATTTACCAGAAGGTGTCGGAGAAGCTGGAGTGCGGCATCAGCATGAAGTGGTCGGCCGGCTCTGCCGACACACTGTTCGGGCTGGGCAGCAAGTACCAGCTCGACCAGGACGCCAGCCTGCACGCCAAGGTCAACAACAAGTCGCTGGTCGGCCTCGGCTACCAGCAGAAGCTACGTCCAGGTGACCAACACTACACACTTTACTTTATTTGTTTATTTGGGAACTGAGCCCACAGCACAATATAAAAAATGTACAGCACAATGAATAACTTATAACCTAGGCCCACAGACATAGATTAAGGTAGACCCAGCAACTGCACATACTTCGCGTGTCATAATGTAGTGCAAAGCACTATGTTCCGCTCAGTCGCTCTTTGGCTGTTCTAAATGCTGGTCGTCTGTCGAAAACCCTAAAAATGACTAGCTGTGCAGTAAATAACTGCAAAAACTCAAGCAGAGTTGTTTACAAAGAAAATGGCGGCATTTCCTTTTTCAGGTAAGTAATTTTCTGTTAGAAATTTGCCTAATTTAATTAATAATCAATTATTTTTAATTTCGAGTAGCATCTCCCGTTTTTACTAAGATAGGTTAAAACATAGCGGATATTTCCCATGGACGTCATCCACTGCTGCTTCCACTTACACAATTAATGACATCTGTTTCGTAGCCCTCAATGAACAGTGAAGCAAACTATACTTTCGTTAACCGTTACAGTTGCATGGTACAGGTGATTTCCTCATTTTTCTGTCGATTAAACCAGATAGTGTTGTACAATGTGACGATTCATGCAATATCGCAGGATGGTTCGATTCGGTTGACAGAAGAATGATAATTCTGCATTTAAGTTTCATTGCATTTTGCAATGTATTGAAACGATTTAGTCCACTCGGATCACAAAAACGGATCACAATCTCAACGGATCACAACAAACCAAGCAAAAAAAAATTGGTTGCCTGTAAAGTCGGTATACGGGCGAAAGTTTTACGTGACAACGACTTTGAGTGGTAAAATAATTTTAATGTGAATATTCATTCGTATAGTAGGAAGAAGGATGAAATAATAGTAACAATTTAACGAGTGGAAGGGACGCGTGCCTTTCACTTTTTATGTCTGTCTCTCTCGCTCTTAGGCGGGCTAACCATGCCCGAGTGGAAGGGACGCGTGCCTCTCACTCGCTCTCATTGTGAGCGCATAACGTGAGCGGAGCGTAACGCAGTTTCTTGAAGTGTCACCCGGCAAACCAATTTATAAGACGTTGTCACGTCAAAATTCCACTTGGATCATATGATCCGAGTGGACTACATTTTTAAGAACGTATATGCAGTAGAATTGAAATTCCGCGTATTTTAACGATTTTCAACGTGAAATTGTACTTAAATCTGTTCATTCTTATACCCAAGATATTTACAATGTAATACGATTTTCATTAAGTCTTTTAATGACGACTTATTTTTTAGTAATTTTGGATATATTTCTCGTAAGGGCCGTTTTTCCATCGGCCGATTATCAAACAAGCGGTAAAAGTACTTTCTATAGTTGAAATATTGACGCAATCATTAATCAGACACAAATAAAAGTATGATATTTTTAAAGTTAAGATCCGACTATATGTAAGTGACGAAATAAAAATTGTAATCCCTCAAACTTTCATTCATGAAAATCCGAATCAAAATGTTGATTTCAATGCTTTTTTCTAGATATTAACCGAGTTGTTATAGATGAATTACAAACTATTTTCAAAATATTTTTATCAACGATGTGAAATCACTTATAACTTGAATTATTGTGTATGATTTTTAATCACTGACTTATCTGGTTATTTTACTACCATTTTTATAAAACAACTATATAATCCGCGCAAGATCGCGCTTCGGCTCATACCCGGCCGAGGCCTTTCAGAGGTAGGACGTGTGCTGCCGTTCCCGCGAAAATCGACTCGCCGCGTGACGTAGCATTCTCCACTGCACACTGGGATTGTTAGTGCGACCGACAATATTTGATCATTGGATTGAATAAATACTGAAGTTTAGTATTAGCATACTGCATACGTACCTGACTTTCAAATAACATTAGTAATAAATTAAACTTGTTAGTACGTATTGTCCATTTTTAGGATGGGAAACAAAAGTATCGACTTTGGAAGAGGAAAAAAAAGGAAACGTCATAGGGACATGTCCAATGCCAATGAAGCGAAAAGGTATGTTATACTTATCTAAAATCGTAAATAAATTAGAACTTGAAGTGCATTGTGGTAATAAATACTTGTTGTAATATCTAATGGCGCGTCCTCATTACTCATCAAGGAGCGTGGCGAGTGACGAGGGAATGAGGCAGGGAAGTGGAGTGGACACGGACACCGTCCTGCTCCTGCTCCTCGTCCTCGCGCTGCCGCCTTGTCGGCTTTTTGCGCGATTCAAAGGAAAAGGACTCTAGTTAGCTAGTGCGGAGCGTTGGATAACGTGTGGACGCGCATCTATACTTCGCGAATATTCGCGAAGTACACAAAAGCGCGTCCACACTAGGGTTGAAAAATGCGAAAGATACATTTTGTTTGTTTCGAAACTTACTTAGTTACTGCACCGATTTGCTTCAAAATCGATATCAAAGGATTCGGTTGGAGTCCAATCATGATTCTGAAGTCAGATTTTTAAAAGTCGCCGCCATCTTGAACTTTTTAGTTACTACACCGATTTGCTTCAAAATCGATATCTAAGAATGCGGTTGGAGTCCCTTCAGGAATCTGAAGTCAGATTATGAAAAAAAATCGCCGCCATCTTGAACTTTTTAGTTACTACACCGATTTGTTTCAAAATTGTTATCTCAGGATGCGGTTGAAGTCCAATCATGATTGTGAAGTCAGATTTTGAAAAAGTCGCCGCCATCTTGAACTTTTTTGTTACTACACCGATTTGCTTCAAAATCAATATCTGAGGATGCGGTTGGAGTCCAATAATGATTCTGAGGTCAGATTTTAAAAAAGTCGTCGCCATTCTTGAACTTTTTAGTTACTACACCGATTTTCTTCAAAATCGATATCTAAGGTTGCGGTCGATATTTTATTCGACAAATGGGAGGTCTTTTGCATCTTTGAAGCAAATCGCTGTAGTAACGCCAAAAAGCCGGATAATGCGAAAAAACACTGTATTTTTGTGTATTTTACATGTATTATACACAAAAATGCGAAAGATTCAAACGAAGATCCGCAAAGAATGTTTCTGTATTTTATTGAAAGATCCTGTAATTTTCGAAAGATAACTACTTGTATTTTACGTGTAATTTTC
The DNA here is from genome assembly GCA_963457715.1 of Argyresthia albistria. Classification (NCBI taxonomy): domain Eukaryota; kingdom Metazoa; phylum Arthropoda; class Insecta; order Lepidoptera; family Argyresthiidae; genus Argyresthia; species Argyresthia albistria. The sequence goes on along the minus strand of OY735268.1, from coordinate 8,516,174 downwards.
AACCCTAGTCCACACCTCTTCGCGTGGCCTTCGGTCTCGTACTTTATTCCAGCTTGTCTATCAAAAGCTGCAATGCTGACCGCGCTGTGTAGCCTTGAGCTGTGCTACGAGTATGCTGCACCTTCGGCCACTAACAGTGCGACCAGCAACGCAGTCATTACAGACCCCGGTAGTAATGTTACTATAAATGTGTTTCTTAGTTCATGCTCGCGTAACATAACGAAAAGTATCAAATGGTTTTATCGCGGTGTATCATCCTCGCTGTAACTCACACAAGTATGCGCGCACGCACACATAGGTACGCGCTTCTCGAGCTCCCAGCCGGGCGCGAAAATACCTAAACTTGAAGCGCGTCGTGGTGCTGTAACGCTCTTAACCGACTTCAAAAAGGAGGGGGTTCTCAATTCGGTTGTATGTTGCTTTTCTTTATTTTTTTATGTTTGTTACATCGAAAATGGTAGTAATGTTAGTTATGAACCGATTTCAAAAATTCTTCGTTCGAAAGGTCAATCAAATTGCGTGACAGGGGGCCAGCTCATCGCCGCAGCTATAAAGTAATGTAGGTTTTCCCACGATGTTTTCCATCACCGCTGGAACGTCCGTAATGTAATGTACTTGTGTCAGCACCGGGAGTCGAACCTGTATTTGCTGTTTGAGAAGCAGTTTGAAACCCACTAGACCACGGAGCTCTATTTCCTTAAAATAATTACTAAATAATTATATCACTAGAATGCATAGAACATCGATTAGTATTATCATTCCTCTGTCGATACAGAATCGATTCACTTCGACAGAGGAATGAATAGTAGACAGAGGAATGATTTTAAGTGTGCAGAACAAGACAAGTAGGTAGGTAGTAGGTAATACCGTAAATCGGGGTGTGTTGAATTGATACCCAGGGGTGAATAGAAATAGCTCTCAATCTCTCTCTTCTATAAAAGTTATTTCTATTTAGGTACCCCTTGTTATCAATACACCCCGTTTTACGGTACCTACCTACATTATACTAATCAGCCCCCTTAATTAGTACCTAATTGGTCCACGTCAAATTCAACGTAGAGTGCCAAATTGATGTATATTGTACCTATGAGAAATCTGTCACATTTCCTCAGTTTTAGATCCATTCGTGTTACTGAATAAGGGGGCTGGACAGATTTTCACACGAATAAAAGGTAAATAGGTACCAGACTGAAAGGTGCTTACTTCAATGAAACTATTTACTGATAAATCCGGACTCTTTGCGTCCGATTTGATGTCCGGGTGCGACGCGACAAAACGAAACACTGCCGGCTTACTGGCAAGTTGCAACGCCGCAACGCGGTAGGTATCTACGTTGTAGGGGATTCCCACGGCGCAGCGCGTATTTTGAATCGATTTGGCGGCGCGTCTTTGACTCGGTTTCACGATTTAAAAGGCGCTCGTGACGTCACAGTAGGTAGTGAAAAAGTTACACGCTTGGTTCTCATACATTTTAGCGTGTTTGAGCTACCTTAATATATGTCTGTGCCTAGGCCAATTAGGGGCTCTTAATATGCTACTATTACATTTTAACATTTTGCAATTACCCTACATACATTTTTAAGTTTTTATTTTAATAAAAGTTTTAAGTGTTATTTTATTACATCTAGAAGTTACAGAGGGAGGGGGAGGTGTGAAGTGTGTGCGTGTGAATGTGTATGTGTGTGGTAGTAATATTAGAGAGTTTTTTTATTTTATTGTTTCATTGATTTATTGCACAAAAAACTGAATACAGACATTTAATAATGGAAAAAACATGTACATTGGCAAGCTTATCTCTAATAAGAGATCTCTTTCAGTAAACCTAGGATGGACAGGAGTATACAAGTTAGAGACTGACTATATTTACACAGAGTGACATATGTTTCGGGGAATAGTAGTACTGGCATATGTATATGCCATATCATTATGAACTTTCCACAAGAAACATGGTCACAAATGGAAAAATATGTCAGCCTGTCCCCTACATTTCTTCTGACCCCCCACACTAGGATAGTGTCGTGGAAATCAGAAAAATCGACGCTACACATAAATATCCAAGACCTGGGGTTTATTTCCCCAGCCAAAATACAAACCGGGAGCTCTCCCGCAGAGGTCGTCAACTTACGCAGACAGGTTCTGTGTCTGGCATGCGTGCACTCTCATGCTGTCCACACAAGTTGATTGTATAGTAACAGTAACCCTAGAATGCCTTGAGTTCCTCATACATAATACACTTCACCCAGAAGGCCAGTCTTCATAGCTTTGGTGAAATATGAAAAAACTGGTCACACTAAAGATACCTGTCATGTCATCAAGTTTCTCGAATGTTTATACATATTATAGTTGTGCCATCATCGTTGTTTCTATTTTGTCCGACACAGGATATTCTGGCATAAACTAATGAGTTTTTCGTCAAAATCAACTCTAAAGATAGTTTCACGAGTGAAAATAATCCTAGGTTGTTCCAGAACAAAGTTTTCAAACAGTCCTTTACAGTGCATATCTCAAGTTAGTACGTGAGTGCTGTCCATGTAGGCAATTATGAAATCTTATGCTGAAGTCTGGAAATGGAAGTCTTGGCGATATGCCATGTCAAATATTTTCCATGACAACAGTTAGTTCATTGCCCCTCTATCTTAAAGCATAGTACCTATGTCCTACTGTTTTCCACCAGTTACATTTTGTTATCTAATCTGTTGTGCGCCTGAAACTGAAACTCAACGAGAATACGTGTCATCTTTTACGTAACACATCTTACCAGTAAAACTTTAATGCACTTGTGGACTGGATAAACGAACTGGTTAACGAGTTGCTTTTACTGATAGTAGATAGATACTCAACGTCTAAGTATCTCACGATTTCCAGATTTTGTTCAAGTCTGTAGTAGTCTGCAATTTTTTATTTATTCGTATGACATCTCCGAGTAGGAACGTCACAGGCATATATCCAAATTTCTTAACCAGTTGGTGGCGTCATTTGTTAAGGAGATAAGACATTAAATAAGACATTCGCCTAGTATGTGTATTCTAAAATACCAAGCCACAGATTAGCTTAGCCAGCCTACGGAGGCGGCAAGCTATAAGCTAATAGGTTTATACATCAGAGTAATTTCCATTTGGTTGTTCATAATGTAGTGGTTTTGTCTGCAGGCGTGACCCTGACCCTCTCCGCCGCCATCGACGGCCAGAACTTCAACGCCGGCGGGCACAAGGTCGGCCTCGCTCTAGAGTTGGAGCCCTAAGCGCGCGCGCGACCACACGGCTTATAGACTTGTAGATAAACATTACGCTACTTTCACTGTTAACAACAAGCGTGTATAGAAAAATCAATCTTACAAATCTATATATCTTCAAGTGTTTGTTTTCGTGCAAAATGGGGAACGCAGCGGCGCGGCGGTTTCGGCATATTTCAAAATGGCGGACCCCCGCTCGCAGGCTCTTTCTGAGTTACTAGCGGACCCCCGCTCGCAGGCTCTTTCTGAGTTACTAGCGTTCCAAATGGCGGACCCCCGCTCGCAGGCTCTTTCTGAGTTACTAGCGTTCCAAATGTATTATTTTCTTATAAGCACGCATTACTTATATTAGCATCCCATTGTTGTTGACATGAAATCTTCTGAATCCTAACTTCAGTCGATAATATCTGTAAATAAGCACTCCTAGTGCGTTACCATATTGATTGATTGGAAAATTAAAATGAATAGTTATTTGGAATCAGAAGCTAGTTTGTTTCATTGGCCTTAACATTTCTAAATAATCCTTATCCAAATCCTTACAACAATCCGCCATAATTTACAAGACATTTGACCAGTAAAGTTACTAACCGTTGTGTTGTGTTGACCAGTTCTTGTTCGATAAGCTAGGCATAGCTAACAGTATGTGCGCAGTCTACCAATTGTTGAGATTTCTTTTTATACTGTTTTATTTCTGTAATAAAGTGTGTGGAGCATTTTTTGTTATGAATGGTGTTTCAATGAGTTACAAGTTACAAGTAAATAACAACCATAGCTGAAGTAGTTACATGATCTTTATTTGGTTAACAAAAATGTAGATTACTTGAGAGCAAGCCTATTGTGACCCAATTTGACATCATACAGTTTGCATCAGATTCTGACTAAGCTTCTCTTGATCTTTTCTCAATGCACAATTGCTCATTCAATGCCATTTGTTATCGAATAGCTGCAAGTTATTTGAGCAGCGTAACTTCAAAGTCGCAATGTAATCAGCTTTGTAATTACTGAATCATCTCCTCTTCCATGAGCTTGGCCATCCACTCGGGCTCGGCGGCGGCGATCTTCTCGATGAGGCTGTTGACCTGGTAGCACAGGCTCTGGATCTGCTTGTCCCACTGGGGGAGGATCTCGCGGGCTGGAATAGACAAGGAAATACATTTTACTTGCCACACTTTCAATTGAAACGGAACGAGAAGTCAAAGATTAAGACAATATGCCTTGGTGCAGCGTGGTGCTCCACAGTCGGCGCGCTAATGCTAAGACGGAAGCCTCTGTCACGCAAAATATAACTGCCTAGTAACACTTGTGCCTCTGCTTCCTTGTTTGGGAAGAACCATTGATAACTGAGTGGGTTAAAATTAAATTAAATGGTTGTCTATTAACTTCAAAAATGAAGGAGGCACAGGGTGCTCATCCCAAAATTAGAATTAGTAACAGTTAACATACTTCTAGGTAGCGCTAATCTTAGAATAAATCTATATATTAGCGTATTTGTAATTTTTCGATGGTGCTGCACCAAGCGATAATGGCCTCGAACTAAAGAAGCTTCCGTAGCATCTCACGTTTACGCCGGTTTCATATTTTGTTCTAGGTGGTCTATCTGTATTAGGCTGGATTCGACCAACAAAAAGTTATCCAGAGAATAACTATCCCGGGGATAACTTGTAACTTTTTCATAGACACCAGTGACACCTAGATCACCTAGACACCTTTTTGTTGGTCGAATACAGCCTTAGTATAAATGTATTATAGTATCTGTGGTGTCGGTGAGCACTCACTCTCAAAGTGCACCCTCGCGTGTATCTGGTCGATGTACCCGTTCATCCTCTGCTCGCTGATCATCTGGCTCGCGATGCGCTCGGCCTTGCCGGGCGGCGTCTCCAGCAGCGCGCCCAGCTCCGCGAACGTGATGTTGTTGTACAGCTTGGAGGCCGACAGCAGGTTGTGCTCGAACACTGCGCGGTCGAGGATCGCCGTACCGTCCGCGTGCGTCGCCTGCGGGGGACGCATTCAGATGTGCTCACTAGTGCTCTGTGAGCTGCACACCTCGCTAGCATAGTATAAATAAGAAATAGTAAGTTCACTGAGCCCCTGTTCGCATGACAACTGCCTACTCTTGCTCAAACGGCTAGGGTTGTCGCTTAGCGCCGCGCCGCCGCCATTGCACGTTATTAGCGAATAAAGTTAGTGAAATTGTAGCTTTTTTAGGGTCCGTACCCGAAGGGTGCCAAACGGGACCCTATTACTGAGACTTCGCTGTCCGTCTGTCTGTCACCAGGCTGTATCTCATGAACCGTGGTAGCTAGACAGTTGAAATTTTCACAGATGATGTATTTCTGTTGCCGCTATAACAACAAATACTAAAAATCAAAAGAAATTTAATATTAAGGGGGGCTCCCATACAACAAACGTGATTTTTTTGCTCACTTTTGCTCGATATTGATAATGGTAGCAGGTAGACGCTTAAAATGTTCACAATATATTGAGTATATTATTTACTTAAAAATAAATAATTAAATTAAAATTAAATCAATATTAAGGGGGGCTCCCATACAACAAACGTGATTTTTTTTGCTCATTTTTGCTCGATATTGATAATGGTAGCAGGTAGACGCTTAAAATGTTCACAATATATTGAGTATATTATTTACTTCAAAAATAAATAATTAAATTAAAATTAAATCAATATTTAGGGGGGCTCCCATACATATTTTTTTTGCGGTTTTTTTATAGATAATGGTACGAAACCCTTCGTGCGCGAGTCCGACTCGCTCTTGGCCGGTTATTCCTTATTGTGTTTTCACAGACGACTTTACAAACAATTATCTATAGGTACTATGTTATAAGTATGGATACTCACATTTCCTTTTGTCGGGGTACGTTAAAGAATGTTAGATCCTTATTGAGGAAACCGTATACCGCACAATATTTACTCATCTTGCAAAAAATATGAAAAATAAATAATAATATCGTATGCTGTGCGCAAAAATCACAAAAATCATACACACACACAACCAAGTTACACGTGCGTGCCGCCCGGACGAATGACGTTGACGCGGCATGCATTGCATAGCCTTGTCTCAATCTCAAAATAACTTAGTACTATATCTCTTCTGTGCTATAGGTGCCGCCATCCACGAAGACGCGTGACGTAGCTGTTTGCATCTTTGTCTTTCAGCAGAGTACCCCGATGAAAAAGAAAGATACAAATACCTACGTCACGCGTCTTCGTGGATGGCGGAACCTATAATCTATCAATCTATCGAAACTCGGCAATGTGTGCGTGTGGCGGCGTGTGCTTATGCGGAACGCAATATAGCTGTGTGCGTGCAGTCTCTCTCGCTGCTTTGTATGAAGTGAACCTGGCGTGTCGCTAGTCTGCATGGGTGCAGCGAGGGTGCAAAATTCCTGTTTGTTTTGAGCCGGCGGCGCGTCTCGGCACCACTGACAAGCCAAAGGGCTTTTTGGGCCTTGCTGTAGCTATCTCTGCCATTCCTCTGCACGCGACTCCCGGCCGTAGGTGGTGCCGGTGGTAGGCCCGTCTGTGAGCTGTAGTGTAGAGCTCTCTAATCTGCATTTTCCTTTACAGCCGCCGGACCGACGGGCATACGAAAGCATTTTTGTCGAACCTAAAACGGAGACACTCGCTCGCCTTCGGCTCGCTCAGTCAACGACTGACTGAGTCATGTTGTACAGATAGTGCCATCAACAACTCCGTTCTTCCCAACTGTTCCCAAAACATCCCCTTTACAGAACATCCGCCTGGCTCCCAAAACATCTCTTTCCCTATACTTACGTGGTTTCTGTCTCTCTGTCTGGTTTACCAAAAGAGCAGACACAAAATATATCCCGATTTCTTAATTTAGAACGTGGGTCTATTGCTCATTAAAATTGCTCAAGTAAGCATAACTACGTTGAGCCTGGAACACACATGCCTGTAAATCAATTCTGCAGGCCCAATAAACGGATGCAGGGTATGATTCTCGCGCATTCGATACCCCAGTTACACATGCAAAGATGCCGACAAATTCCAACTATTTCTTGGCGCGTGACTGACGCTTACACGGCGCCACTTCTATGCAGTTTAATGCAACGAACCTGTCAAAAAGCGTTAGCTTCACCTGTCGCCCGCCGCAAGCGATGGGAAGCGGTAGTGTGCGTTATGCACGTTGCTTGGCCCACCTTCTGGTGCGTCTGCATGAGCGCCTCGAACTCGCACAGCTCGCTGCGCCGGATGATGCGGTCCAGGTACATCTTCTCGAGGATCGAGTACGCCGGCAGCTGCTGGCAGCGCTCGTCCTTGAACAGCGTCGCCAGCATGCGCGAGCGCTGCTGGCCTGCACGGTGGAGTAAACATGGATCAAGCATTCAGCAAAAACTCTATTCTCATTAAGTCATCACTGTTCTTTCTTTTAAACTCTGGCCGCTGAGAGAATGCGATCCTGACACATGTCTATGTCCCTGTCTGTCCCGCGCTACTTTTCACTCTATCTCACTCCCACAAAGGGGATTGCATCCCAAACTGACATGTGTCAGGATCACATTCTCTCAGCGGCTAGACTATAGGTAAATTATGAGCACTTCCCATTTCTATGAGAAATTATACGGCGTTTGTGAACAAGAGATTTCCTTTGGCAGGATTGATCTGTCGGTCCAACCAAAGGATGGATTTAAGAAGTGGAGCCACCTGGATTTGTGATGCCGGGGTAAGAGGGGGAGGGGCAAAGTTTGTATGGTCAAACAAAATAAACTTGATCTATGAAGCTGCAAATTCATGTCTATCCATCCAAGTATTCAAGTCAAGTAGGTATTCAAGTATTTATTTAAGTAAGCATGCACAATTCCGGATAGTAGTGTCCCATACTAGAAGGGGACCGTAAGGGGTTCCGTATCATGGGAAGTAGACTTCTGAAAATTATTTGTGACAACTTGTTAAACCCATTTCAGCCAATCACGTGCCGCTATTTTGAATGAATCTTCCATTAAGCGCCTGTTACATTTGAATTTGACCACTCTTTCAGAAATTGGGAGAAGGGCTTCCAGACTGGAGGCCAAGATTACAACCGAGTCACCTTGGTGGATGGACGGAAACATCCACATCCACCAAGGTGACCACAACCGAGTCACCTTGGTTGATGGACGGAAATATCCACATCCATCAAGGTGACCACAACCGAGTCGCATTGGTGGATGGACGGAAACATCCACATCCACCAAGGTGACCACAACCGAGTCACCTTGGTGGATGGACGGAAACATCCACATCCACCAAGGTGACCACAACCGAGTCACCTTGGTTGATGGACGGAAACATCCACATTCACCAAGGTGACCACAACCGAGTCACCTAGGTGGATGGACGGAAATATCCACATCCATCAAGGTGACCACAACCGAGTCGCCTTGGTGGATGGACGGAAACATCCACATCCACCAAGGTGACCACAACCGAGTCACCTTGGTGGATGGACGGAAACATCCACATCCACCAAGGTGACCACAACCGAGTCACCTTGGTGGATGGACGGAAACATCCACATCCAGGTGTCCCGGCCCCCAATTCTTGCGATATCGAGATCACTCCATAGTCAAGATATCGGTTTCGACACCGCATATTTATTTTGATCCAAAACGGGTCGAGAATAGTCGAGATATCTCAGTTGGTCGTACGTAAGGCGGGACGTGAGAATAGCTTATCTTGTTTTCGATGCATATATTCGGAATCTCGAATTGATATTTTGACCATGGAGCGCGAGAATTGCCCCGGTTGTAAACCTGGCCTCCACAGTCTGGATGCCCTTTGAGAGTATATTTTTCACTGACACGGACCTGGGCCGTCACGGACACTGACAACTGTGAATACTCTCATAGACAATCTATGAAAGAATATTTTTTACTGACACGGAACTGTGCCGGATCGGTGGGATCATTGGATGTGTGAATTGACCTTAAGACTCGTACTCACCGGCGGACGCGAGCACGGTGCAGATGAGCGCGTTCCGCAGACACGTCATGCGCTCGTCCTCGTGGATGATGTTGCGGTAGGACAGCTCGTTGTACCGCTGAGCTGCCTCGATGAACTTCCTGGAGCGCCACAGGCACACTATACACAGGCACACTATACACAGGCACACTATACACCGGCACACTATACAATAGAATATTCAGGGCCGGGAGTCGACGGTGCCAACACGCACCGGAATTTTGCTAATGTATCTAAACTTTTGATTACTTAAACAGTGAGATAATTGCGTGAGACCTCGTCTATTGAGTTAAATTTAAGCTTGATTGATACTAATATTTTTCTCACTCCTGAATTCCTGAACACCCATTAAAAGGTAGAGTTGTATTGTACGCGCAGGTCTAACCCCGCTCAACTATCTACCTTTCCCTTTGCTAATGGTTTGCTGGAAGAAATCTCTTGTTACATATCTGTAACAAGAGATTCGCCTGTCGCTCGCCTTAGTACATTGTCTTATCTTTATCTATTATAAGTTTTCTGTATGCCTTTCTTGTGTAGTCAATGTGTTGCATGCCCTGTACCGGGTTGAATGGCGTAATACATGAGGACGTATACGGTATACTCAACATAACAGTGGGTGCCCAGGGGGGCAGTTCTGGCGCTGGCGAGATCATGTCCATGGTTGTAATATCGATTTTGAGATACTGAAATCTCTATCAAAAACAAGAAAAAGCTATGCTTTACGACTAGCCTTTCGACCAACCGAGATATCTCGTCCCGTTTTCGATCGAAATAAATATAAATCGAGATCGTTTTCGACGGATTTAGGCCGTACCAAAACTGATATCTCGACTGGGGAGATGAGCCTGAGCGGCTGACGTGACCATGATGCTCACCTCCTGTAGTCGAGCACCCTCGCGTAGCACACCTTGTAGTATATCTGCAGCTGCTCGTTGCTGGTCTCGGCCTGCAGCAGCGACGCGCGGTTCACGAACGCCTCCGCCTGGATCGCGTCGTCCACCTGCCGTACAGTCAGTCTCACTTGAGCCACGTTTGAAGGGGGGCGCTAGTTCTACACAACTTAACGCATGGAACCTGTCACCAAAAGGGTTACAGTCTATTCGTGATAAGAAGACTGTGAAATTTAAATCTGTTAACACACACTCACAGGACAAGACACAACCTTCGCGTTCGAATGTTTGCCTTCAACTGGTCACTGTGAACTTGGCTTGATAATGGGAAATAATTTGATTGGTTACGGGGCGTGGCTAGGCCGCCGGACAGTGATGACTTTACTGCATTCTTATCACGAATAGACTATAGATCCACCTGTCACTGCCAAAAGATTGTTGGAAAGCTGTACATTCTATCTGTCTGTACGGTACAGCTTCTCAAAGATCTTTTGGAGCGCGGTGACAGGTTAAACTAGCGCTTGATGACCGATGAGGAATGTAAGATCGGTTTTGATGACAGGCACGTTGCACATAGTTGCGCAGAGCTGGCGCCCCCTTAAACGTCACCCATCAGCCGAAATATTGTTGGAAGACTGTACTCCGGCTAAAGACGAAATGGCAATGTGATACTGACACCCTGTATGCTTTGTCGTTTACTTGACAGTACATTGACTTGTCTCTAAGGCACTGGTCCCACCGCCGACGATGAGCGAGAAGCGATTAAAGCTAGAACTAGGAAGAAACGAGTTGGCGAGCAGCGAGAAGCGAGTGTGTAGTTCTGATAGTTTTGTCGCTCGACTGCAAGCGAGTGTTCGAGTGCGGCCGATTACTCGCACCACTCGCTCAGGCGCACGTGAAAGATCGCTCTGACAGCCAACCGAGCCGCTTAGCAAGGTCGCGTTCCGTGCCATCGCCGTCAGCGCCATAATCGATGACAGCGTCTACGATGCCATCGTTTTGTATCGCCAAAACTGACTCGGGAACTGTAATCGGTAGACGCTGTAATCGATTTTGGCGTGACTCGGAACAGGGGGCAAGTACCTACCGCTGAACGAGTTTTGTCGTTGACATTGACAGCTTTTATAGCTGCGCGACAAACTATAGTCTATTCGTGATAAGAATGCAGTGAAATTTAAATCTGTTAACACATACTCCCAGGACAGGACACAACCTTCGCGTTCGAAAGTTTGCCTTCAACTGGTCACTGTGAATTTGGCTTGATAATTGGAAACGCGCACACTCACTCACTCTCTCTTTCTCTCACACACACACACTAACCCTCACACACACACACCCTAACACTCTCCTTACACACACAATACACACATACTTTTATTTTAATTTCTTCTTTTTGATAATTAATTTATAGGTGTACTGTACATTTGTAATAAGGTGACAGTGGGAACATGGACACCCCATGTCTATTGTCACCTACGAAATTTAATTACTCCAATTACTCTAATCTAGTTTAATACTTACCCGCATTCCCCCTCCAGAAGGCAAGAGCGTGCTTATCTTTAATAAAGGCTATTAACTAGCCTAGCAATGAAAGCACTAACTATTGCTACATTACTGCTATAATCAACTTGTTTAACTAACTAATATTTGATTGGACTCCTAGAATGTAATGTACACTAATTTATTGTACCCACCTTTTATTCAATAAATGATTTTGATTTGATTTTGGAAACGATTTGGTTGGTTACGGGGTGTGGCTAGGCGGCCGGACAGTGATGACTTTACTGCATTCTTATCACAAATAGACTATAGTGAAGAGATTCCTCGCCAGCTGTGTGAACAGCCAGCGATGAGCTATAAATATATCTCCCTTATTCATTGAGTATGCTACGCTAGTAATAGTAGTTCAATGCTCTTGTTAGGGATCTTAATCTTTTGTTCGTTTCGAGAAAATAGTTGACAGCTCATCACTTACTCGCTCTAGGTGAGACCATGGTCTCTTCGTAGTTCCTTATGTTCTGCATAGCACAACTTAGTCCCAAGAAGGACTCATCTGAATGGTGAGACCAATTTAGTGCAGCTTGGTTTCAAGTACTGCTTTCCCTTGAGTCAACTGACCCCAGACCATGGTCTCGACCAGTGCCTGAGACATCCTCAAACATGCCAATTTGAATGCAATTTTTGACAACAATCTCTTGAGTTAGGTTGAGTCGAGGCTAAATAGTAGAGGAAACAACTAACTCCAAAAATAGTGTATTATGTATGATTCAATGAGTGAATACTGAAAATCAATGAGTTAATAATTATTGTAAAGTGCTTTTGTCAAATGACTATTTTACCTCCAGATACAGGCGGGCGATTTTCAGGTATGTCTCCAATTTGTAGTCCACTGAATATTGTCTGGAAAAAATATTATATAATTATCAGGGATTGGATCGAACGAAGGTGTGAATTTAACTAAAGTTTGTAGTCGGACATGACAAGGAGCAGTTACAACCACTTGAGTTGAGTTGAAAAAATGACTGCACCTTTCAATTACAATCTGTATGAATGTTTTATTTACCTCGCTTGAATGATGTAAAGTACAATACTCAGTCATTTTTACGAAAATTAGAAGAATAAAAAAGTTATGATTTTTTTGGGAATCAGCAGTTTGAAAATGTTTATAGTGCGGTGTTTCAAATGTAAGGAACATGTAAAACTAATAAAAACAAAAATTAACTATTTAGACAAAAACCCGAAATTTAACAGGTTAAATTCAAACCGGTTCAACTCAAGTGGTTGTAACTGCTCCTTGTTATGTCCGACTACAAACTTTAGGTAAATTCAAACCTTCGATCCGATCCCTGATAATTATATAGTATATATTTTTTTTTAAAATAAATAATTAAATTAAAATTAAATTAATATTTAGGGGGGCTCCCATACAAAATGTTTTTTTTTTGCGATTTTAATGGTACGGAACCCTTCGTGCGCGAGTCCGACTCGCACTTGGCCGGTTATTTTAAACTAACTGGCTACCTACTTAAGTATGGTATATCGAAAGTTGATATCATTGAAAACATATTTTAGGTGAATCATATTATTCTTTTTAGAGATACATCTATTGTTTACTATAGTTCGTTTGGCTCGCGAGTGTACTTACGCGAGCTAATAACTTGTGTGCATTAAATAAATTATGAATTATGGAGTGATCTTGGAGAGAATTTAAGACTTACTTTTGCCCTGTCTCAAGAGGTATTCCAACAAGCACATTGGCAGCTTCCTTCCAATTCTGGTTGCGTTCATAAATATCTGCTAAATGTTGTCTTATGCTGGCCACCTGCAAAATAAAGATATTGTTTTACAAATTGTGCAGCAATTTGGAAAATATTTTTTTGGAACTCTAGAATAGAATAGAATTGTTTATTTCATGAACATAGGTTACATTTGATACAGGTCTTAAATAAATTTTCGTTACCGCTCTGTGCATTGATGATAAATAAATCAAAACATTAATGAAGCATCATAACAGGTTTTTTGAAATCATCAGCAGATTCCTTTTCACTGAAATAATTATAAATATTTGGAGTATGGCTCAATCTTACCCGTGTCCGGGTAAAGGCCGGTGCCCCTCAGTGGGGACATTAATGGGCTACATTTACTTTACTATTACTAACTAAAGTCGAGCCCAAAATTCAAAGTGCAAATTATAAATCACAATAATTATGACTGCCACAAAACTCTCAAATACAATCATTCTAAGTAACTCTCTTACCTGCTCTTCAAATGAGATGACTCTAGGCTGTATGACGTCGAGTGAAAAGTGTGAGACTTCCTGTGACACACTGTCAGCCAGAGTGGCAAGGTGGGTACTGACATCAGTCAGGAGCTGCCGTGAGATCACAAGGCTCACATTCTCGTTTACAACTGTAACATGTTTCATGAGAATATTAATGCAAATATTTTATGGTCAGGGGCTTGGGGCTGTTTTACTGGTGGCATAATGGTAATACCATTGTCACCAGTAAAACAGCATTATGGTATCAATTACTCACTGGCTTCCACAAAAGCTTTCAGACATTCTGCAAGTTCATCTTCAGGATTCTTTAGGATTTCTGTAAGAACGTTGCGGTACCTGAAACAGGGGGAATAAATACATGTTTAGGAAGCAGTATGTATGAAGATGGTAGCAATAAAAGATCAAATTTGTCTATACAGCAACTATAACACGAGAAAAACAATCTGTATTTTTACTTTTCTGCTTGGTCTTTGTGTAAGCCACCGGAGTTCCTGAGCTCACTCAAATATTGCCGGACGGCTTGCAAATTTAACAACATCTTCCCAATTACTGTGATTAAAAAAACCTAATATCGAACGGTGATGTTATTTTTTGTAGGTAATTCCAATCAAAATAAAATCAGCAACACACCGCACCCAACCGCAAACAACTGCAAAGTGCAAACGCAAACCAAATTAAACCAATAAATTTTTGACTTTTTTTATTTTTCTAATAGTGTTGGGATTGTCTATTTTGAAAAAGCATTACATATCGATCGATCGATTGCTCGACTTTATTTTCGCAAACACAAATAAAAAAAATGTGAACGCGTCTTTTTTTTTTGTTATTTTGGTACTAGTGGACAGTGTTGCCGTATTGAAAATATTGATGAGTTACCGTAGCGTTCACGTATTTTATGATATAATATTTTTGAAAGTTAATAAAAATATAATAGCAAACTACACAAGCATAGATGGGCAATCACCCGGAATTATTCCACTTTTTGGAATAATTCCGATATCCTTCCAGAATTATTCCAAATCCTTCCATTTTGATGGGAAAATATGTGTAAATATGGAAAAATTAAGATGTTTTACAAAGATATTGAATTGAAACCTGCACAAATCGATGTAGGACTATTAGGCCAATAACTTATATCTTGAGGATTTTTTTCCTTAAACGTCACATAAGCGAGATATTTGATATTTTAGATTGCCAAAAGTTTTTTTTTGCAAAATCATTAAATCTTAAGACTTGGTGATAATGTTACTTAACATTGTTGACAGATGTCACTTTGTTGACAGGGGTCACTACTTTTGACCAGTGTTGCCATTTTTTACTGGGGTCACTCTAACATCTCGCTTATATTGTGACACTTTAGGTCGATTTTCATCATGACATAAATTGATGGTCTTCTATCGACCTGTGTAAGTTTAAATTCGATATCTTTGTAAAACACCTTTATTTTAGACTATTTACACATATTTTCCCATCAAACTTGTGTAAATATGGGAAAATTAAGGTGCTTTTAAAAGATATCGAAATGAAACCTGCACACATCGATAGAAGACTATTATACTAACAAATTATGTTTTATGGAAATCTGTTCTAAAGTGTCACATTAGCGAGATATTTGAGTGAATGATTTTGCAAAAATAAACTTTTGGCACTTTATGATATCAAATATCTCGCTTATGTGACGCTTTAGGAAAAAAATTCTCATAACATAAAATGTTGGTATAGTAGTCTTCTATCGATGTGTGCAGGTTTTAATTCGATATCTTTTCAAAACACCTTAATTTTTCCAATATTTCCACTTATTTTCCCACCAAAATGAAAGGATTCGGAATAATTCCAGATTAATTCCAACTTTTGGAATTTTTCCAAACTGGGCGATTTGGAATAATTCCCAGCGCCTATCTATGTGCACAAGATATATGTAACATTTACCCACACACATCCCATGAATATTCGACACATGATTTTGTTTGTCGTCCAAAATTTCAAAAAGAAACGTTTTTCAACTTAAAGCAAACAACCGTAAATAAAGGGGCTTCTAGACGATCGATCGGCACCGACCGCCCGCCGACCACCACCGTGACCTTGGTTGAGTCGGTGTGGAAATCGACAGTGTAGAAGTCGATCGGCCGACCGATATTTTGGTTGATGCTGACGGCCTTGGTCGAGAGCGCATCCCTCATGACAAGCCGTGTTGGTGGTCAGCGCCAACCATGCTCCAACCGTCTGGAACGCTGTCGACCGACGCGGTCTCTACAAGAGAGTCACTCTCTAGTTAGTCGTCGCGGGCGCATGTTACCGCGCGTCCAATAGGTTCTCAAAACGAAAGCCACGAACGAGAGTTTTGACAGAATTTATTTCTTTATATAGAGATCTACTATGTCTTTGGTTTGGGACATCGGGTCGGATGTATGTATGGATGTATGGACAAATATAAAAAATCGCAAGCATGGGAGATTTTAAAGGAGAAGCTGAATGAAATTGAAACCAAGTTTAGCATCAAAGCAACAAAAAGAAAAGTTGATAATATGAGAATAGCCCCATTTTCATCCATTTTCTTCGTCTCATTCACTTAAGCATAAGAAAGTTACTGCCAAACCGATCTTTTGTTGCTTGGATAGGGTTAGAGCCGTATGACATTTAATACGTCTTTACTCTTCGAGAGCGCCGGAGAGAACTGGCAACACAAGTTGAGTCAACCATCCGACCATGTGGAACGAATACAAAAATTGGTAGATCCGACCACAGAGTGCTCATCCCATACAAATTAGAATTAGTAACCGTTCTTTACTAATTCTAATTTGTATGGGATGAGTAAGATTTGTACTTTAAACGCCATGGTTTCAGTTAACACACTTCTAGGTGGCGCTAATCTTAGAACAAAACCTATATATCTTAGCGCCATCTCGTGGTATTTGCTTTTGTTCGATGGTGCTGCACCAAGCGATAACGGGCTTCGAACTAAAGAAGCTTCCGTAGCATCTCAGTTTACGCCGGTGTCATATTTTGTTCTAGGTGGTCTATCTGTATTAGTATAATATTATAGTATCTGTGATCTGACCAAGGTCACGGTGGTTGGCGGTCGGTCGGTGCCGATCGTCTAGAAGCCCCTTAAGATGAAGAAAACAGATAAAATTTGAACGTGTTTTAGTTTCTAATATTATTTTATGTTGGTATTGGTTGACAACATTGACATTTGTATGAAATTGAAATAAGCGCCATAGGAATAGTATTTCTTTTAGTGCGATAAAATAGAGTGTATTTCGACTAAGTGCAGTTTAATTGTGTAAATATTAAAGCGTATTTACTATTCTTTATTTTAAGACTTAAATCAATGTTATAGGCGTACATTTTACGCTGTAAAACTAGATCCCAATATTTGTAGATTTGTTTTCAACTGTGGCGATTGAGGGCTCGTACATTTGACATCGTTAAAATGGCGGCGTCATTTGAAAGCACAAATATTTTTGTAATCATAGCCTCGTAGCTATTTTGTAAGTGTTGTTTGTGCTGAATCAGTGAGTTCTGTATTGTATTTCGTATGTTGAATTGACCTTTCAATATGGATCACCAGTTGGACGAGAGTATGAACTTGGACAGTGCTATGTTGGTAAGTGTTGTTGTAGGAAAAGTTACGATTTCTGTGCTCTTATCAACTGTATTCACAATTAGAAATTCTCTACGAAAGGAGAGAACAAAGACACCAGCGAAGCTTTTTACCTCATTGAAGTCTGTCCCTTACTGTGAAATAAAATGACCCTATCCTTTACCTTACAACTTGTAAGTTAGTTTGCAACAAGTTGGTATGAATTGAATGTATTTTATTTTAGCTTGACAGTTAAATCAAATACAAAGTGTTGTAAAACTTAACAGGAGGTTAGCTTTGAGCCAGGAAGTGATACAGTAGCAACACAATCACATATGGCTCTACCAAGCACAAGTCATGATGAAGGCATCCCGATGGAGTTTGAGCATATTGAGGAGCAACCAGTGCTGATGGAATCAGGAAATGAAGAAATCATTGGTAAGAATTGTTGGAAAAGTTTTAATATTTTTTTTAAACTTACTTAATTAGTTTGGCCCACAATTTGCCTTGGAACGAGTCCTGGAAACAAACCCGATTGGTTGAAGGGCGACATTATGCGGACATACAGGATGACGTACCAAAAAGACCTTGGTTTTTTCGCTACCGAGCTGCAGACAAAGTGACCACCTCTACTGTCTGTCGATTGCGTATAGGACACGCATGCACACCTGTGCATCTGGCTAAGATTTGGGTCAGGGACCACTCCCTCTGTGAGTGCGGTCTTGCTGAGGGTACCACCGATCATTTATTTTTTGAATGTCCAAACTTAAATTACTCCCTTTATAATCTCCTTCCTCCCAATATACCCAGACCCATAAATTTCAAGTCACTCTTAATGCTGGCCTATTCTCCGTTTATTAAAACTTTATGTAAATTTATTAAAATTAATAAAATAAAATTGTAGTTGTGTATAAGCAAATTAACAAACTATTTTGTACTTATTTAATATATTTTATTATATATATTGTGTTGTTTTGTTCTAGGTACTTGAACATCGTAAAAACCGGTCAACTGCTATAAATACGTGCCATCTTAGTCACTTGACACTGGCAGAATCATCTAATATAATAGATGGAAGCCATTATAACCAAAAATTGAATTGAATTGCCTTATTCAAAGCTTCATAAATGATTTTTTGGGGTTAGATACGAGGATAATATGTATCATTTGAGGTATATTAAAAAAATAGATATTCAACCGTACCGGGTCTGAAGGAGCCCAAACTTGGTATGTTTTGAAAATGATTTTGGCTTTAATTTGAAACAAGTGACTGAAATGTAATGATGTGATATATTTTTAGAACTGGCTCATAAAGCCCTTTCATTTGACACCACACACGATAGGTTTCAGAAAACTTTAAAAAAAAATCCCATACGAAAAACAGATGACGTCATAACTTGCCTCCTTTTTTTTCCTAAAGATCAATCGTGCCGATTTTCATAGCTCTAACACCATTTGCAGCTATTTCATGAAATTCGGGCTGTACCGCTAAGGCTATTAGACTACGCTGTTGGCAGGGCCCTGTCTGACTCACTGTCTCTTTCTAGTCATTCTATCATGAGTGAGAATTCTATACAAATCGTGCCCTGCCTACAGCGTAATGTAATAAGCTCTTATGAGAGAGGACCTGTTATATAGAATAAGTGTTGCCAGCAAAACTTAATCTATTTAAATTGAAGTGCAAGAAATTCAATTGCAATTACTTTATTGCAAACCAACATACAAAGAAATTTACAGTTTACAAAGGTGAGCTTAACTTGTTACTATTATTAACAATTGCAGGTTTGATGGGCGATCAGTTCACAGTGGGTGGCGAGCAGGAGTACTCTGTGCAAGACACTCAGATGCTGGAAACTACCATTACTTCTGATGTAAGTGCATGCTGTAACTGGCAATAAACAAAGCACTGAGCTTTGGAAAAACAATAGGCAGAATGAAGAATGCAAAAGAGAAAAGGGGAAAGGAAAGAAAATAGATTTAATCAATAACAAGGTCAATTAAGATTTTTGACTCCATATTTTTGGGGTAGGCTAGTCCTGCGACGCTAAATAGACTGATTAATTTATGATTAAACATAGGCACATAATATGTTTCTGTCACCCCATCAGGGTAAATATTAATGCTATTTGTTTTGTTACAAGTTTTAGTAAAACTTAATGTGTTTGTTTCAGCAATCACAGTTGCTCAAAACTTCAGGAATGATTGACATGCAGTTTGACACACAACAGCTGATCACATCCACAATCACGTCCAAGTTTGACAGCAATCAGGCTGGTAATGCACAGCTCGTTCCAGTCAAGGTAAGTTAATGTTCCACAATATCATAATAATAAATGTTTCACAATAAGTCTGATTAAATAAATTGATAGTCTTATAAGAATTAATTTAATTTAGACTGTTTCTATTGTACAAGCATGTTTAGTTGAGAATTGAGATTCACCGTGCGTTGTGAAGATCTCGTCAACATTGTGACTACTTCATTAGCCGAGGGAAGCTATTCTACAATATTCCATGTCCTACGTCGACGACGACGTCTAGTCTAAATTGCTTTTAAAGAGTCTACATTACAAATACGTGTAAAGATTTTCGAGTTTCTTATCGTTCTACGTCATTTAATTAAATAAATTACGAAAAACATAATTTATTGTGAACTACTAACATAAATAAGGTATCCGACGGATCCTTGAGTAAAAGTGCCTACTCCGGTCTTTCATGGTTTTCCTTTAATTTGATGAACCATGTCTGTTAGAGAGATTTGATACTGATGATTAATCCTTTCGATTGCCACCACAAAAGTACAGACGTTGTTTTTTCGAATTTTAGCTGGTTCGGTTTCTGGTTGTGGCATATTTAAAAAAATCTTTGTATGCAGTTTTGTTTCTTCTAGGAAATGTGTTGAAAGAAGACGCTTTAGAACGCGACCTTTGCTTACGACACGTGGCGCCCCCCTATCGACTTACCATTCCGCTAAATGTCAATGCAGTCCTCCGTACAATTATAATGTCTAGTCTATCAACACCTTACTTACCTTACTTTATCAAAACCGCCACTGTCAA